>JAYXIM010012308.1:0-49471 GCA_037575425.1 Anastrepha fraterculus | reverse complement strand
ATGTACTTGCATACAATTCCTCACAGGCTTCAGCACTTCAGTCAAGTCTATGTGTTGCATGGAACGCCATTGATGGTGCTAAAGCGTCGACCAAAAACATGGTAATAGTAATAATAACCTTAATAAAAAATCATAAAAATTCTATGCACCTTATTTTCTGGTGAGGAAAACTTTGATTGAAAGGGGAAAAAATAGTGGAAGAGCAGCTACAGCATTTAAGTCTAAGTTCGGCGCATGTTTTGTGTGAAATGACGTGGGCATAGGCTAAGTCATATGGAAATAATAATATTTACAACTGAAGATTGTTTGGAATATATGGGGACACATACAAATGGATTCGAGATGACAATATTAGCAGTAATTGTTCCTCACGAAATCTCGGGATATTCTTCGGGATTCGCGATTTGGCATATTTTTCGTATAACTCCGAAATCCTAAAATTAGCGCTTGCTCATTAATTTCTCAAACAAGGATTTAACAAATTTTAGCTGCATAGGTTTTGATTATTATTTCTTCTTGTTCTTAATTGGCGCGTTAACCGCTTTCGTGATTTATGCCGTTCGTTTGCAGGGGTCGTTACCATTAAATGAAGTTTTTATCCGAGGTTTGGTTCGTGTTCTCATTGGGTGGAGATTTTTATTGCTGGGCCCCAAACCCAGTACATAACCAGCTATCCTGTGACGCTTCGCCTTCTCACGTTGGCTCGCGCCCGAACGGGTGTTCGAAAGCTACCCAGAGGATACTTGGGCTAATCCTGGAAGTTGTGAGCTGCTTAAGCCATATGTAGAAGAATCGTCCTAGGTCACTCCCAAGTGGATGGCGAACAGTAACTTTCCCCACTTGCGTGGACTTCTACATATGAAACCAACCTTCAAAACAACGAAATACCAGGATCCCGTGATTGGTATGTCATTGGGTGAGCTCTCAGCATATGAAATGAAATTAGTCCAAGTTTCAGGCTTAGTTTTAACAAGAAAAAACTAAAAATTCAACAAATTTACAATAGCTTAGGTTAAGTAAATTAGTTGTCCATGTATGGTAAGAGCCCACTTGGACAATAACATCGCATTCGTCCGTTGTGATATTATACAGAAGACGATGGCTTTGCTTTAAACGCTTCAAGCTACTGATGAAATTCACCAGGTGTGTGATTTCTAAACTATAATTTGCTATTGATCGGCAGATGTAGCTAAAAAGTGAGAGGCCAACTACCTGAGCCAGCATTCATCTCGAGGTTGTGAGAGACTTCGTTTATCTAGCAGCAGAAACCAGCATTAACACCGATTATAATCAAGTCTGTTGTATTGTGTTGCTCAAAAGTTAGGACGATGATAACATCTACTGAGGCGTCCTTGGAGTGATTGAGCGAAAGATTCTAAGAACGAATTATGGACCTTTGTACGTTAGCAACGGCGAGTATCTCAGGCGATGGAATAATAAGCTTTACGACGACATAGACAAAGTACAGCACGCTTCGTTGGCTGGGTCATGTCGTCAGAAGATGGATACAAACGCTCCGGCTCTGAAAGTATTCGATATGGTATCAGCTGGTGGTAGCAGAGGAAGAGGAAGGCTTCCTTTACGTACAAAAGATCAGGTGGAGAAGGACATGCTTTCCCTTTCCAACTCAGCTAAAATTGCTTAAGCGGTTATCGCGCCAACTAAGCAGAAGAAATTGTCTGGGTCATTAGCCTCTGAGAGAGCAGGACAGCTGAGGAATGATTTGACGCAATATCAAGTTTAATCGCATAAATACATAGAGGACAATTTCCGGTGAGCAAAACCCACAAAATTCAATAGCAGCGCCTTTGTTAGCGCTACAAATTCTCTCGAACATTTCGACCTAATCGTGCCCAGAAGGATCTTGCGACTTTGCAGGTTTGCGTACTGGCTCAGCGCTCACAGCGTTGGCGTGAAGCCCATCTTTCTAGGCGTAGACCACAGGTTCTCTAGCGAGCACAAGTCCCTTCAATTCGCGAGGATATCGATTCCAGGATTCCCTGCCTAGCTAGTTCATCTACCTAGTATTTGCTCGATATGCCATCAAGAATCCAAGTGCGCGTAATATCAAGGTATTCAGATTCAACTGAAAAAAAAATCAGGTATTCCCCGACTAATTTCGGGCATTTTAAAAACGAGCTCAAGACTCTAATTACCGCTATCTACCAGAGTAAATATTTACCTGCCTCACAGTAGTTTAGCAACCAATCCGCTGCTTTTTCGATTGCGACTACTTTCACTTGGAAAATACTACAGTAGTCTGGTAACCTAAAATTAAATTTTCTAATGGGGAATACTCTTGCACCTACTCTTCCCACCATATTCGAGCTATCCGTAAACATGTTTACCATGCCCTGCCTCCAAATTCTGCGCCCTGTCCAATCGCCCCTTGAGGGAATATGAATTGAAAAAGTATCACTCGGACCGCGCAAGGATGTGCATTGAAAATGTCCATCAAAATATTAATTTTTTTAAGCAGCAAATTTTGAAGCAATTGTAGTATGCAGTCAATTTTTATATTTCGGTTGATTTAGACTAGTTGCGAACTAGTCTCCAACGTACTAGTCCGTAATTGGGGAAATAAGAATATATCCAATTTTTAAAAGTCTAATATAAAAAACTTAATGTTTGATGTTATTCCCCAGTTTCGCTTGATTTAGCCCAGTTGGGAACTAGTTTCCAACGCACTAGTTCGGAACTGGTGAAATAACACTAAACCTAGTTTTAAACGATTAATCGAAAACATGTTATAGATTTAAGTTTCGCCTTATTCCAGTTAATTTGAATCTTTTGGGATCTAGTTTGCAGCGAACTAGTTCGATTTTGGCGGAAGAATACAAACAAACTGGATGCCAGATTGTAGTAAAAGAATAAGGCAAATAAACTTCAGATTTAATGCTTTTCCCCATTTCGGTTGATTTGGACCAGTTGGAGAACTAGTTAACAACGCACTAGTTCGTAATTGGTGAACTAGCATTGAGGCACGATTTGTGCAAAGCCATCGCGTAATATGTGGCTTTACTTCGTTTGATTTGTACCAGTTGGCGAGCTGGTAGTGCACTAGCTTACCTCGCCTTGAACAACCACCTACTCTGACTTTCCCTGACTTTCAGAATGTTATTATGTATTTACGTATTCATATGGGTATCTACATATTCATATGGGTATGTGGTATTAGGAAACTGCTGCAATTGCAATCATAAATTATTGAAAATACCAATTTTGCGCACAAGCATGCATACCTGCGCACACTTACGAGCATTTGTTTATATACAATTATTTTCTGCCTTCATCCGGTTGCGGTCAGACTTAAGCGGAAATTTGCATTTGACTTTATGTTCGGCTTTCGCAACAAATCTGCCTGAATTTCTTAAACAACGCATTACTTCATGGCACGGCTGTTGTGGCAGACTGTTGCATACTTCAAGGCGTATGTAAATTGATTGGATTTTGCATGCCATTAGTTTTTTTGTTTTCATATCAATTTTAGTTATATTTGACTGCACTCCAACTCCATCGCATTTCAATTAATTTCGTACAAATTTTCTCCAATTTCTTTCATTTTTGGTGGCAGAAACTAAATAAAAACTTTTGCCATCCAACTTCCTTTTTGTGCATTCAACATGCAAGTGCACTAATTTAATTGAAGTTGCATTTTAAATGCATTCGAGCATGTGTTTTTGATTAAGCACACAATAAGCGTAAATACAGATGTATAAGCGATGGTAAAATGTGCACTTGGAAATAATGAGTGGCACTGCTTCTGTAATTTCGTGCAGCAAGTCAATGTCCTGCATTACTTCGCTAGTCACTACGGAGTGAGTTCTTGTGCACACATACATACACGCAGGCATCCACAAAGAAGTTGTTGCAAGTAACACGCACGCAAGACCTTTCAAGTTGTTTTTGAAGGGATTCTAAATATTTAATATTGTAACGAGTTTAATAACAAGCGCTTTGTAATTAGTACAGTCATTTAATTTTTTGCATGCATCGCCTGTGCCAACACGGGTCTGTGGAAATGTTTAATTCGGGTAAATGAAAGCTCACGCGAATATTGGTGGTACGTAATTTTTAAGTTAAAGGGAATTCTCACTTGCTTCTTGGCGAATATTTTTACAAAAGAGACAAGAAAGAAGGGGGTTCACCTATTACAGGCGTAAAAAAGCAAATTGGAAGAATTGGAGTCACGGTAAGCCTTCGAGAAATTAGCTGCTCTAAGTTTCGAAAAATTCTATAAAAATGCTTTACTGCCATGGTCAGACATGCACCTGAGCTGCGCAATTAAGAAATTTAAACAATTATTTAGATGTGCTGAATTTACTATGCGCGAACTCAATTAATAAATTTTGCAAATAATAATAAAATAATTGGCTTCATAAAGGCTAGTAATGTGCAACTTGAATACTAATCTTGAGATATTTTGTATATAACCTCTTACTGCCATTCTCCCTACTTGAATTCTTCTGTGAAACTGGTAACACCAACATGAGGCTGGGTGCCTTACAAAGTGGGAAACCCCAGTGGAAGGGATGGAACATGGGATGGATGGATGGCTCTCCTAAGATTGGCAACTTTATAAAGGGCGGTTAAAATTCAAAGGCCGATGTTGAATGTGAATCACATCTAAATATCAAGTTCTTTCCTGCATTTCATTTGACATTTTTCAATTTCAGTCTAACTCAATTTGATCCAGCTAAAGATACACAACCGAGCAACGCGTTAAAGTTATTCAGGCTTATTATGAAAACGGACGTTCAAATCAAAATGCATATCGCGCACTTCGTGACTTTTTCGGTCAATTTAATCGACCAAATGTGCGTACAATCGGAAAAATTGTACAAAAGTTAGAGCCAACCGGGTCTGTAGGAGATGTGAAAACACCAGTGCATGCTCGTACAGCTCGTACTGCAAAAAATATTGGTGCTGTTCGCGATAGTGTGGTTGAAGAGCCCTCCACCTCAACTCGTCGTCGTGCCCAACAATTGCACCTCTCACACTCGTCGTTGATGAACCTTATGCATAAAGACACGCTTACAAGGTGCAACTGACTCAAGAACTAAAGCCTCTTCACCATTTCAAGCGTCGTCAATGGTCAGAATGGTGGCAGGAAATGGCAACAGTGAATGACCAATTCTCGAAAAAAATCATCTTCAGTGATGAGGCACATTTTCACTTCAGTGGATTCGTCAATAAGCAGAATTGCCGGATTTGGGCGAATTATAATCCAAGACTGATTGCCGAAAAACCAATGCACCCACAAAGAGTGACTGTTTGGTGCGGCTTATGGGCCGGCGGCATCATTGCGCGGTATTTTTTCCAAAATGAGGCCGGTCAGGCAGTTACTGTGAATAGTATTCACTATCGTGAGATGATAACGAACTTTTTATGGCCCAAATTGGAAGATATGGATGTGGACGATATGTGGTTTCAACAGGACGGTGCCACTTGTCACACAGCTAACGAAACAATGTCTCTTTTGCTCGAAAAATTTGATGGCCCAATAATCTCACGTCGTGGCGATGTCAATTGGCCGCCAAGATCATGTAATTAGACACCGTTGGACTTCTTCCTTTGGGATTATTTGAAAGAAAAGATATGCGTTGATAAGCCAGCAACAATTCAAGAGCTAAAGGATGAGATAATTCGGCACATTAACGGCATAGAACCTCAATTATGCCTCAGCGTCATCGAAAATTTGGACCATCGGATGGAGGTGTACCGCCGAGGCCGCGGCGGCCATTTGGCCGATATTCTGTTCTATACGTAATTCAGCCATACTAGTATTATCATAATAAAGAGAAGTGACAATAATTTCCTAAAAAAAATGTATTTTATTCAAAATCAACACCTCTGTGAACCATTCGAAACTTCTGAATTGAGCCTTCTCTATTCTTGTTACAAAATAGTGAAATACGCCTTTCTTCATTATTCCCTAATACGAAGATCCACTACTATTTTCATTGTTTGTAGTTGGTTAGTTCAGGTTACATTCGAAAAATTTATGTTGGGTTAAGATAAGTTAGGCAACGCCAGGCTAGAACAGGTTAAGTTAGATCATGCTAGGCTAGGTAAATCTCATGGCATGGGAAGATGCTTAGCTTCCCGCTACGAGTGCGGATGGTATAGCGGAACATATGGCCGCCCAGATAGAAGCCGCTTGTGATGCATCGATGCCCAAATGTACATATGCTGGCAAACTTAAACCCGCCTACTGGTGGACTGCTAAAATGGCTGATATGAGAAAAGCCTGCATAAAGGCGTGAAGAAGAGCAACAAGAGTGCTTTAACGACCAATCTTGAATGGCCTTCATGCAGAGTATAGAATAGGAAAGCAAGAACTGAAAAAAGCAATAAGAGAAAGCAAAAATCGCTGCTTCAAACAAAGGTGAGATGGTGCAGACTGACCCCTAGGGACTGGCGTATAAAACGGTCATGCAAAAAGTGGAAGGCCCTAGAGCACCGCAGCCCACGAGTTCACAATTGTAGCAACAAATAATAGTGACGCTCTTTCGACCACAGGGGAAACAAGCGACGAGGAATATGAACTAGATGCAATTCCAAACATGCAACTGGTGACACCGAAAGATTTGCTAAACACAGTAAAACGTGTGAAAGGCGCCTAGCCCAGAAGGGGTTCCTAACATTGCACTTAAAACCGCGACACGGGCAAAGCCCGACATGTTTGCAACCCTATACAATGCTTCTCTGGCCGATGGAACCTTCTCGAAGCGATGGAAATTGCAACGCGTGGTGATGCTGCTTAAACCAGGCATGCAACCTGACCAACCATCCGCATACAGACCTCTTTGTATGTTGGATGCAGTAGGGAAAATTTTTAAACGTATCATATGTGATCGCCTGCAGGAGAGCTTAGAAAGCCCCAGCGGACTCTCTGATAAACAGTTTGGCCTCCGACGAGCACGGTCAACCGTGGATGCCAACTGAATAGTCACAGTCACAGCTCGGGAAGCTATCAGCGGGGAAGCTCCTCCATGAAATATTGCGCAGTCATCACATTGGAAGTAAAGAATGTTTTCAATTCGGCAAAATGGTCTAACATACTGCTAGTCCTAAAAGTTTTGAAAGTGCCATGTTATCTCTTGCGCGTCATCAGAAGCTATTTCAGCAACCGTATTCTACAGTACGATACTGATAATGGGCCGAAAAAGCACGAAATTACTGGTGGGGTCCCACAGGGATTGGTCCTGGGGCCAACACTTTGGAACGTTATGTACGACGGGGTCTTAAAATTGAAACTTCCCGATAAGGTGGAGATCGTAGGATATGCTGATGATATTGCGCTGGCAGCTGGCAGACAAGCGAAGCGAAATGTAACGATGCAGCAGCGAGAGTACAGCGATGGCTCGGTAATGTGTGCTTGGAGCTGGCAGCCCAGGAAACAGAGGTCGTGCTTATACGCGCGGAAGCAAAAAAGGATTATGAGAATCACGGTTGGCGGACATGAAATATTCTCTTAAGTATCTCGTAGTCATGCTCGGCACGAGGCTATATTTCAAGAATCATTTGGCAGCAGTTAATTGTAAAGCAGCGGTGCCTAACATAGGTGACCCACAAGGAGAGAGGAGACGACCCATATCGACGGTGATGGAGTCTATCGTATTATATGCAGCGCCGATATGGGCTGAGGCTTAACATAGCCATATGCGTGAGGTAGTGCGCACCCACAGACGCAGTACATTACGTACTGCATGCGCTTACAGAACGGTATCAGACGACGTTCGTCTGCGTTGCGTTCATATAATTAAAGTTAGGTTAGGTTACTTGCGGCAAGGTGATGTTAGTTTCAGTTAACTACCGAGGCGTTAATTCTATCAAGTGAAGTGTGCTGTTTTGCAACAGTGGTGAGTGACAGCCATTGTAAGATAACTTAGTTTATTTCACTCTATGTTTGGTTACGTTAGAGAAAAAAATTACTAGGTTCGGTTAAGCTGAGCTAGGTTAGGTTGAAGCATATATGTAGGCGTAAGCTCGTTGAAACTAGGTTGGATTAGACTCGTTGAAACTAGTTAGGTTAAGTTAATGTATGCTGGGTTTCCATTTAAGATGTGTTAGAATAATATCGTTGAAGTAAAATTAGACTAAGGTAGATTACATTTCATTACAAGTTTAAGCTGGTAACACTACACTGGATTAGTCTAGGCTAAAGTCGGTTTTGTTCGGCTTAAGGATTAATTAGCTTAAGGGGTTACATGGGTTTCGTCGCGTAAAAAAATGAATTTTTTCAATATTTTTTTTTTCTATGTAAAAACTTATTTTTTCAATTCAAACTTTTTTCTGTCTTATAGATACATATTTAAAGAATAATTACTGAAATTTTCAAAAAAAAAAACAGTAAAACTCCTCCATTGTGACGTCATTTCCGGTGACCCCTCGAAAAAAAGGAGTGTTCGCGTTGTCAGCATAACTCCTGACAGGATCATCAAAAATGAAAAAACAAAACTAAGTGTTTTATTTAAGACCATAAACTCGTGCTTGAACGAAGGAAAGAAAAAAAAGTAAAAATTGGTATTTTGGCAGACATTTTTGCAAAAAAATGATAATTCTGGTCATCTCTGAACCCTGTGTAAAATTTTATCGTGATCGGTTGAGTAGTTTTCGAGAACTTTTGACAACTAACTTTGAAAACACAGTACCGAGAAAAACGCGTTTAAAGTTTTGAGTAACAATAAAAGTGGCTTAGAGCGCACACCTTCCAAAGGCTGTATCTCCGCAATTATTATTCGGAACGACTTGAAAATTTAAGATAATACTCTTGAGATGTTGTAGAAATTAATAAGCCAAAAAAAATCGATTTTTTGAACCCACGACACTCACCCCTTAAGTAAGACTGGGTTGTATTTGCTGCTGCTCAGATTTAAAAGACTGAATGTCTCGCAGTTCTTAATTAAAGGTTGGCACTTAAGTGATATGAAAGCCATTTCAACCTGATCTAGCTGATGTCTTAAACATTTTAGTTAAACAGTTTAAAATCTCGACGTTTAACTGAACACAAGCGCCTTTTGCAACTCATGTCCACTAAGTGTAAAAGGGTAACCATTAGATCTATAGTTTTTGAGAGGTCTTTGATAGACAGCATTTGCGCGGGGCTCCTCAGTGTACTCTGGAAAGTACAAGCTGAGAATCAATTATTATTTGGACACTCAATGCATGTAGTTGGGTTTTTTGAGCGAAACTTTAGTACCTGAAAGATTACAGAGTTTTCTTCAATATTACTGCAGAAGTTCAACGCAAAGTACCTTTGAGCTTTACTGATGATGTTCTTGAAGATTTTGTAGTCATGCTCAAAAACTTTTCAGTCAAGTCTGCGCTGAGGAATTTCTGGCAATTTTTTTACAAACAATTCATAAAATTGAAACGGTTTTTGGTTTCAAAACGCACTTCTGGTTAGGCAACTCTAAAGCCTGTATTAAATACTCATTCTGCTGTTTAATATTCGTGTGCCTTGGCTATAGCTGGTAGGGTAGATATCTCTGAGGTAGTTCTAGTATAACCGCAAAGTATTTGTAATAAACTGCGCGATGAACTTTTTGGGTATCCCAACAGTCGCTAAACCACAAAAAAATGATAAAATCGGGGACCAGTAGATTCTTTTGTGAGATTAATTTAATTTAATTTCTTTCTTTCACTTAAAAATCATTCACATATATCTACTTAGGCATCAGTGTATTATGCAATATTCAGCACACCATAGTGAAACGTCTTCATTCCATTTAGTTATTTTGAACATCAACATTCATCCCCATGCCCCTACTTGCTCCCATCCAACCAAGCGCCATTTTAATTAAATTGCTGCAAAATGAATTGATTTGCATTGTAATTTATGTATTTCACCAACTAATTTGTGCTTCTCTTGTTTTGCTTGTCTTTCCTTAATTCATTATTCTTCACTGCTTAGCAAAATTTCCCCCTATCAGCGTTTTGGGGCTATAAATTTGCCAAAAGTTCATTGTTAGCATATTTGAAGGGACTAAAAGGCAGTTAGTTGCTATTTTTATTTCCAACTTCTCTTGACATATTTCTTGTACCAGCAAAACATGTAAAACTACGCAGAAAGCAAGCGAAGAAGAATAGATTAAAAGGACAACAAAGAAAATTGTCACGTTGGCACTTAATTCATGTCTGCTCGTGGTTGCCTTCTTGACCTGTTTCTGGGCGAAAGGAGCTGCTGCCCAAAAAACAGGTTAGAGTGGAAAATTTTTGAATGTATGCAGCTAAATAAATCTGAAAAGTAGTTGAGCTTAGAAAGTTTTGAAACCATTTATATACATATCTTGTGATGAATGAATTAGGTAAGTAAGAATACATAGGCTATTGACTTAGTTATCATAAAAAGAGCAACATAAATTAAATGAAGCAATAAATTTAATTTTTTTTTCTGAATTTTAAATCAAGCTGCTGTATCAATAAATCTGCGCACTAAATATCTAGGAGGAAGAATAAAAAATTTGCATAATGAAGGGGAAGTGAAATTACATGTCATTCTTCGCCAATCGGACACCCCCATCTGCCCAGAACAGTTTTTATAAGAAAAATTGTTCCCTATGCCGAAATAAAAGCTTATGTCATGTACTTTAATTTGTCATGTGGCACTTTTTAAATATTCAAGATGGACCTACTTTTCTAAAGGGATTAATGCATCGATCTCTTCTCGATTTTCCCGACATTTTTTAGGCGATAATAGTTCTGAAAAGATTTATTTTTAATAGTTTATTCGTTTAGACTTTTCTATAATTTGTTCAAATTATTTCTGTACCGTTTGACATGTGAAATACATCAAGAACTAGTGCTGTTAATGAAACAGTCGAACGTTGCACCAGAATCTCTCTCACTACTTTTCTTAACAAACTACTTCATTTTTTTTGGTGTTTTCCAACATATTTGTCAATATTCGTCGTCCATCTTGAATATTTAAAAAGTGCCACATGACAAATTAAAGTACATGACATAAGCTTTTATTTCGGCATAGGGAAACATTTTTTTTATAAAAACTGTTCTGGGCAGATGGGGGTGTCCGGTTGGCGAAGAATGCCCCATATATTTTTTTTTCTGCTTCTCTGCCTTAAGGGGTTAAGATACCCTAAAACTTGCAAATAATATATTTTTTCGCTCAAAATATAGCGAAGTGCTTAATACTTCTATTTTGAATTTTGCCGCAGCCCTTTTCAGTGCGATACGCACCGTATGGAGAACTTTTTAAACAAGGTGGCGCAAAATTAATCATTTGTTTTGTTTTTTAACAATTTTGTTTTCTAAATTTTTGACAAATTGAACCAAGAAAAAATGATCTCGAGCGAGGCAAATTTTTATTTAGATCTTCACGCGTTCCATTGCTAGTCTGTTTGTGTACCGCAGCTGTGCAGAATCCAAGTCTCAAAAGTGATTGATGAACGACACCATATGTTAAAAATTTAAATCATTCGACAAGGTGATTAATTAGGCGCTACCCAGTATATACATACAAATATACGTATTTGTATACATATTTGAGTACATAATAATTTATGAACAATTTTGTAATTTCATAAAAAATATTTGGAGTATTTCTCCCTTAAAAATTTTTAATTGTTTTTCGTTACATTAGGTCCTTCTTTTAAACTATTTTTATGCGATGTTCTTAATTTTTTGGAAATTTTAATTTTTTTTTTGAACTTATAGTTTTTCTCATTAACAATTTTTTTAATTTTTTTTTTTAATTTTGAACTTTTCTCGGTGCATAAAAAGTTTTTTCTTTAAAAATTTCTAAAAACTTATAAAAAAAAATAAAAAAAAATCACAAAATTATTGGAAAGTTTTTTTCAATTTTGAACTTTTCAGGTTTTTTTCTTCTATACAACGGCATCCCCCTGGGCTCTCCACTCTCTGTTGTTCTATTTATAACTGCTTTCAATGTAATTAGCCAAATTATAGATAAATATAAAAATGTTTCTTACATGTGCTATGCTGACGATTCACTATTGTGTTCTCAAATTAATGATCTAAACATCGTCAAACAAGATTTCATTTCATTTGTCGGAAACATAAATGCAATTACTTTAGTTTAAGTTATAATAACATGCAAATTGTAAATAGTGCTAACTCAAAGTTTTTGGGTATAATTTTTGACAAAAAATTAACTTTCAAAGAACATTGTACATATTTAAGAAAACAACTGGCTGCTAGGCTCAATATTATCAAATGTCTGTCGTCTAAGTACTGTTTAATTAACTAATAAATCTAACCAGGGCACTCATATTATAGAAGATAGACTATGGCCCTCCCATTTATGGTAACTGTGCGAAAAGCAACATAAAACTAATTTACTCAGCTTGCCACGCGGCTGTAATCAAAAGCATCCGTGCTATGCCTAAATCCCCAACAAAATGTATACTGACGGAAACCGGCCTCACCACAATTGAAGAGAGATTCACTACGAATACGAAGAAACTTGTACCTAAGCTATTTCTTTGCTACAACAACGCTTTATATGAAGCAGTGGTAGGCGAGCTTCAAAGAAGTAAGGCCCCACGACGCAAAGCGACGATTGCATTGTGCATCGATTACTCCAGAGAGATTGGTATCACTTCTGCTTCACTTCGCCGAAATGTACTGTTTACCCCATGGTTGATGAAAGAGCCTAATTTTGTATCGAACCTAGCGAAATATGGTAAAAATCACACCAATGCTACTGTTTACCAACGTCTTTTTGCAGAAGTCACAACTCCTCTACTTCCCGAATGGAGCTTAATTTTCACTGATGGGTCAAAAACTGATACTAACACCTCATTTGCAGTTGTCAACTCAAAAGGAGAAACAATCACGGCCGGCCTCCTTCCTAGCTATGCCTCCGTTTATACAGCCGAAGCTGCAGCGATCCTTCATGGTATTACCTTCGCTGAAAACTCTTTACCGAAAGCAGTAATTTGCACGGATAGCAAATCACTCATTTACTCGATAATGAACAAGACGCGCATCATCTCCTGTATACGGAGCAAATTATTCAAAAATAGCGATCGCATAAAACTTATGTGGGTTCCAGGCCATGCAGGCATAAGAGGGAACAAGCTAGCGGACGAACGAGCTAAGCTCGCTGGGAAAGAACCACTAATAACTTTCGACTATATTTCGAAAAAAGACGTATACAAATTTATATATCACAAGCACTATAATGCACAAATGGTCAATTGGGGATCCTCTTCCCATCATTATATCGTAAATAATCCAAACAGGATAAAACCAAACTATCCATTAAATTGCCGTTGCAACGATATCATATCATTTGTCCACCTTCGTCTAGGGCACACAATCGCCACACATTCATATGTTTTTAATGGTCCCAGCCCTCCATGCTGCCAACACTGTCACTCACCATCTTTAACGGTTTGTCACCTACTCGACGACTGCCCACATTTTGAACAAATCAGGAGAAGTATCTTCCAAAACCAAAGGCCTTCTACACTGTTAAGAACTACTTCCTCAGAAAATAGGTATATCAAAAATGTCAGAATTTTTAGTTAAATCAGCGTTGACAAAATTGATTTGATGTTTGCTCCTCTAACATAGTTATTACTATTTTTGCCATAGTTTTAATTAATTAAGTTTTCTAGTCTCCTTTTACATGTAAGACCTTTAAGCTAACTATTTGTCACTTTTACATCAGCGAGCCGAAGGTCCTGGCAACCAGTGCTCCTTTTTTTATGTGTAAGAAATTTTCTTTTCGGTATATTATAAATTTTGCGTTAAAATTTTTTTTATAAAATATGTATGGTGTAAAAATTTTTGGATAAAGAATGGATTTTTTATAAAAACTTAAAGAACGAGTTTTCTTTTAAATTTTACCTATTTTTTTTTACTGATGGTATTTTTCTTTAATAATCTCTGGGTAATTGAAATTGTAGAAAATTTTAAATTTTATTTCGGTACATTATGCACTTTTTTATGAAAATGTTTAAAAATTTTCTTTTTAAATTTGAGCTTTTGTTTGTACTTTGTAGCCTTTTCCAGAAACATTTTGTATGTTTGTTTTTGAAAATTTTCGACATTTTTTCCAATTATATCTAGTGTTTATAAATTTTTTGTATAAAAAAATTCTTTTAAATCTGGACTACTTTTTTACTGATTTTGGTATTCCTTAATAATCTTTAGGCAATTGAATTTTTTTTTGTATAACAATTTTTTTATAAAAAAATTATGAAAGATATTAAATTGGACCATGTCCTAATCTTTGCAGATTTTGGTGTTTGGATAAATTATCATAAAAAATGTGTACAATTTTTTGAAAATTTTCCACTTTTTGTTTTGTATAATACTTTAAAGTATCTCTCATAATGAATTTTTCGAGAATCATTTTTTTTTTAAGGGTTTTGGTTTTTGGCAAATTTGAATATTTTTTCCATTATAAACTTCTTAATCAATTTTTTAAATGTTTTTCTTTTGTGATGAAAATGTATACTTTTTTCGGCACATCCACATCCATGTTTGTTTTTGTATTTGAACAATTTGTTTTTAACAATTTTTTTTTTATATTTTTTTATTTTAAATTTTAAAGTTTCTTTTGCACCTACAGTCGTTTTCCTTACCAAAGTTGTGAACGTTTTTTTCTTTTTGGAAATTTTAATCTTTTTTCAATACATTGCCACCTTTTATTATGAAGAAATTAGGAGCGATATTTTGTTATAATTTTGAACTTTTGTTTTGTACTTTAAAAGCCCTTTCAAAACCAATTTTTGGAGGCCCCATTATTTGAAAATATTATATCTGTTTCATGGTACTTTTAAAAACTTTTCTTTAACTATTTGGGAAGATTTTTTGTTTTGAAAAATTTTTAACTTTTTTTTGTTTTTCATTGTGTTTTTGGACGACACTTTTTTATGAAAAATTGTGAACCCTTTCTCGTTTCCATTTTTATGCGATAAAAAATACAAGGACGATGTTTCTGAAAACTAATTCCCATTTTTGTTGGAAAATTTAAAGCTATTTTTCCGTACATTCATCCATTTTTTACACAAATTTTTTTAACAATTTTTTTTTATATTTCGCACCTAAAAAGACTCTCCCCAAAAATCTATATATCCAAAACTCCTGCATTTTTCTATAGCTATTGACGTTCATATGCGATTGAGAACAAGTGTTTTGATCACCGTTAATTAAATATTGCAGATGCAGTTGGTTTGATCGCACACTCTTCAAAAAGTTTGATTGCGAAAAAGCTGTCGTGTCGCGATTTTTTTTATATTACTTAAGACCAAACATTTACCGTAACGAATCTCTTTCAGAATTTTTGTTTATTGCATTCATTTTATTTGTTTATTTATTTATTTTTCTCACTTTAAATCTAGCTAAGATCAAATATGCCAACTATATCCGGCGCTGCAGTGGCCTGACTTTTAATCCTAGTTTATTTAAGGCAAACATAAACATTAGTTTGTTCTAACGTTCAAAAAATAATACAGTTACTGACTTCACTTGAAGAGCATCAGCAAATCGTTGCATTTAAAACTTTCCTCCATTCTCGGGAATAAAAAATTAGCTGACGTGGCAGCTTTCAGTGCGTCTAGAGATATAGTTAATATAGGTTTAACATTGGCTCTCTTCATCTTTTCCCAGTGGATCATAGAACTTCAATCAATAAGATACTTTCCAAATCTTAAACTTACGGCAGTCAGTCTCTTCAGTCATGCGCGAGAACTGTGAACTTTGAACTACTTCAGTGGTGCTGCGTTTTTCCCGTGCAATTGCGTACGCTCCTACTTCAACCTAAGTGCATTGGAATGAATGAAATTTCGTCTTCGACAACAATACTTTTTACGGCTTCATCTCTTTTTTCTCCTTAAACAGATTCAAAAACTCGCATGAATGCTCGACGCGTTGTTACTTGTAAAGTGTTGGGTTCTCTGCAGACATCTTGCGCTGACTTTAAACATATCAGCTGCTCA
The DNA here is from genome assembly GCA_037575425.1 of Anastrepha fraterculus. Taxonomy (NCBI): domain Eukaryota; kingdom Metazoa; phylum Arthropoda; class Insecta; order Diptera; family Tephritidae; genus Anastrepha; species Anastrepha fraterculus. The sequence continues at coordinate 33,536 of JAYXIM010012308.1, read as the reverse complement.
TAGAGAGTAGCCCAAATGTCGCAGATTATATTAGAATCATTTCTGTACTTGTTTTATGAAGGGTAACAGGTGTTACTTAGATTCGATTAGTGATGATTAACGATTTTTTATTGCCAGAATTAGATGGTATTGATCTGGACAACGTTTATTTTCAACAAGATGGCGCTACGAAACCATTGATCTTTTACGAGAAAAGTTTCCGGATCGTGTCATCTCTCGAAGAGGTGATCACAATTGACTACCGAGATCTTGTGATTTTTTTCTTTGGGGCCACGTGAAAGGTAAGGTGTACGCCAACAGCCCAGGATCGATTCAAGACCTCAAAGATGGAATTCATGAGGCTATCGAGGACATAGAGCAGCCACTTTGTAATTCGGTTATGGAAAATTTCATGAAAAGGATATTGTCCTGTAAGCGTGGTCGTGGTGGTAATTTGCCTCATGTTATTTTCCACTATTAACGGCTTACCTTCTTCTTTATAATGAGATAAACATCCGATCACTTATATAAAAAATACCATTTTTCTTTGAATATCAAAATAACACCTCTTATTAGAAACCCTTTATTTCAAAATTTCTTCTTTTAGCATAAATTCCTCGACTTTTTAAACTGTGCTCTATTGACGTCGATTGTTTTCAAATGGCTCTCTAACTTGTTTGAATAGCCTCATCCGCTTATAAATTACAAATTTTTTTTGGTCAATAATTCCCAAAAATTAAGTGTGATTTCTTTCTCACTTCCTTGCTTAGTGAGGAACTTCAACACGACATGAAACTATTTTTTTCTACAGTTGAAATATTTCTCCCACTTGACTTGCCTCAACTCAAAGGCTGTTAAACCTATTTGACTGAAACTAAGTACTCATACTTTTATTAGGTTAGCAAGTAGTGTCATACTAAAAAAAAATGCCACTCCCCGCACCAAACCTCCCATTCATCAATTTTTCTGTCTTCCCTTCGCGTAGCTTTGATTATATTTCGCATTCCCTTGTCTCTTACTTTTTCAAAGAGAATCCAAAGAGAGGACTAATCTCCACTCAGCTAAATACTACTCGTCTGATTTGTGTACAAGCAAAATTTATAATTTTCTGCTGAATACTTTACTTTACTACCATAAATGGACACCAATAAAATAAGACACCCTAATCACATATCCGCTTTGAGTTCCATTTACTCGACAGCTTTTCGCTTGACCGACATTTAGTTGCGTGCCTTGTAATTTAGGTAATTGCATTGGTTGTTCTCTGCTACTGCTACTAATATTACAATTTCTCTAATAATAGAAGCAGAAGCTTTGCGCTATTATCCTTGCCTGTGCATGAATGGAAGTATTGGTTTTAACTGTCGTTTCACTTGTTGGACAAAATACTGTTATTGCCCTTTTAACGAGTTTTAATTACGATTATTGCCAGCAATAAAAGGTTGTTAAATGCACAAAAATTCACAGCCAACCTAGTTTCAACACAAAAGCTCAAAGTCTACATAACTGATTAAGACATGACTGCAATATCTATGGAAGTCAGAATTAAGTTCGATTTGCAGACTTTTTATCGCTAGTGTGCCATATTTACCTACATACATATATTTACATGTATTACATGGTTACGTAGTCATACTTTAAGTAAAAGTGCATCGAAAGTTACTTCGTATCGAAAAAATATGTTGAATTGGAAAGAAGAACATTCTGTGATCCAGTAAATGGATATGCCTTTCTTCATGGATGACTTTTAAATGTGTAAGTGCTTGAGAGTGTAAATAAATTTATTCGACTACCTACAGGTCTTCATATAAGATCACGAAAAAGTCCAAAAGATTTTGCCGAAAGCCAACAAAGTTTTCTAAATCTAAATAATAAAGTGGATTAAAAGGGCAGCGAAAGCACAAATCAGGTTCTATTTCTATGCGGATGGGTTCCGTGGAAGATGGCTGTGTGGCCCTGAAGGAAGCTGATTTCCAGCAAACCAAGAAAAAAAGCATATTTAAGTATAACTTTTCCTTAAATAAACCTTCTCTTCTTCTTAATTGGCGCTATAACCGCTTACGCGAATTTGGCCGAGTTTAACAAAGCGCGTCAGTCGTTTCTTTCTCGTGCTAACCGGCACCAGTTGGACACACCAAAGACCTTGCGAAGAATCTTTCTCTCAACCACTCCAAGCGTCGCTTCAGCGGATGTTGTCATCGTCCACGCTTCTGCGCCATACTATAGGACGGGCATGATGAGAGCCTTGTAGAGTATTAGTTTTGTTCGTCGAGAGAGGACTTTACTGCTCAATTGCCTACTTAGTCCAAAATAGCACATATTGGCACGAGTGGATATACGTTGGACATCAAGTCTGGCATTATTATCGGTGGTTAATGGTTCCTAAATAAAGGAGGTTTTTAGAACTTCCAAATGATAACTGTGAACTTCTAAATGGGTGCCGGTACGGGAATGCGCCAACTGCTTGTTGGATGACCGGAGGTACTTCGTTTTGTCCTCGTTCACCACCAAACCCATTCGCTTTGCCTCACTATCCAGTTTGGAGAAGGCAGAACTAACAGCGCGGTTGTTAAGGCCGATGATGTCAATATCATCAGCATACGCCAACAATTGTACGCTCTTATAAAATATTGTGCCTGATCGATCGGCGGCTTATACGATCCTCTCCAGCATCAAGTTAAAGAAGTCACACGACAGCGGGTCATCCTGTCTGAAGCCTCGTTTGGTATCAAACGGCTCGGAGGGGTCCTCCCAAAGACATCGCGGCATACAAGTAACTCCTTTTCGTACTGTCGAATGCAGCTTGTAAGTCGACGAAAAGATGGTGTGTGTCGATTCTGCTTTCATGGGTTTTTTCCAAGATTCGGCGTATTGTGAATATCTGGTCGATCTGGTCTAATAATAATAATAATAATAATAATAATAGTAACAAAAAGAAACGTAAAGGTCTGGCCCCATCTGGTAACACTAAGGACCAGTAGGGTCTATGTGATGACCTTCAGCCAGCCTGGTCAATTTAACCTAACCTAAACTAGTGAAAAAAGGTGTATTAAAAGACTGACCTATGACGAGTTGTGCTAACTGCTGCCTACTACGGATGAAAATAAAATGAGGTAATATCTAAACCTAGTCGTATCCGCAGGCGTAGAAAAAGTGTGAGCTAAGATGCTTGGATCTTCGCTTTGCGACTGAAAAGAGGATGCTGAGATGATTTCATCCAATTCTGCAGGCAGATGTTACAGCAAAGATACAAAGTAATGTCAAGTATCATCCACTCCAGCTAGTACTTCGTACACTAAAATTTACTTTATAATATAATATGTAGTATTATTCTGTCAAACGATATCTTTAAGCGAGAGGTTTTATTTTTTCGATTGACGCTCTTACAGCCAAACAGTGCGGCTGATTAATTTTTAATCCATTCCTTAATATTGAGCTTTAACGTTAGCTTTCTACCCTTTAATCATTAGAACCTGATACCTGTCATGTATATATATATATATTGGCGCGTACACCTTTTTGGCGCTCATCCTCCTATTAGTGGTGTGCGTCTTGATGTTGTTCCACAAATGGAGGGACCTACAGTTTCAAGCCGACTCCGAACGGCAGATACTTTTATGAATAGCTTTTTCATAGCAGAAATACACTCGGAGGTTTGCCATTGCCTGCCGAGGGGCGAGCGCTATTAGAAAAATGTCATGTATACGAATGAGTAAAGAAACTGGTTGAAAAATTAGAAAGTGGAATAAAAAATGGCCGCAGCATTCATATCTGAGATTCAGACCTGGCCTAAAGTCGATAAAGAATCAGTCGATAAAGAGTTCGCCCTTTAGTTCGAAGAATTCTCTTCTCTTACGACATCATAGGATGAAGACCATTGCTGTGCGCTGCCTAGCGGGAGAATGCTAATGTTATGATTGCTGCAACAACGTCGAAGGCAATGAAAGCATGGAAAACTATCTTTACCACTGTCCTGCCAGCTTAACGTACGTTGGCTCTACTTAGAAGGAACATTTCTTTGACATCCTTTTACATTTCTAAGCTTTCTTAAACGGATAGACTGAATCTACTGCCAGGATATGAATAATTATGTAGGGTGTTTTTTTTAGAGGTTAGGTTTTCAAGTTGACACTACTTTTTTCGTAGATGGTCTTTTTGACAGCTGTCACTTGATTTATGCTCAGTTTGGTTTGCCATTTCATAAAGAATAGACTTCCACCTGAACAACGTTTGCAAATCGTGCAAATTTATTACGAAAATAATGGTTCGGTTCGCGCGACGCATCGAAGAAAATTTTGTTCAGCGATGAAGCTCACTTTTGGTTGAATGGGTATCATTTTTAAAACATAATGGCAAACCCTTATCTTTATAATAAAGCTAAATTCTTGGCCATAACATTAAATTATATACGTTTTATTTCATCTTGAAAACCTAACCTCTAAAAAAAACACCCTATATGAGAACAAGTGCGTCTGCTTTCTGGATACGCGGTCTCTATAACATATCCTACATTTAACAGACACCAGATGAACGAGTTACTTCATGCAACCACTTTGTTCACATTCTATATTTCCTAGCATACTTTAAGGCACTTAAGCGTTAAAATGCCATCAAACCCAGTTGAAAATGTGTGTCTAATTAGCATAGCATTAATTAAAACTCGTTCCTTTCAAATACCTGGTGAGGTAATATGCTTAGAGTGTTAAGCCGTAAAGCCAACCAAACTGGGGAATTGGCGAAAGTAAAATTTTGAATTGAAAATTTATGGCGAAAGTGCAACAAAAAAAGTGAATGAAAAAGTTGCTTTACTAATACTAACGCAATCGAATAGAGCTATTTTAAGTTGAACTAATCCTGCAGTAAATTAAATTAGTTTGGAACTAGCGCAGAACTAGTGCATTACGGATTGGTACTAGTTCACGCGCTATCCCCAAGTAAAGCTTTTACTGGCATACTTTTACAAGGCGGCGCCCTGTGAGTTGGCGATTTTGTATCACTTCTTATGAACTATTATTTGCTTTAGACAATTCATTCCATTGTATATTGACCGGCAGAATATTGCTGTGAAGTTCAAAGGTTGTAGGTGCGATTCTGCGAGAGAGCACACACCTTTTTCTGCTTTCTAAGGTTTGAGAGACTTGCGTTTGTTAAAGCTATGAATGAGAAAACGGCACTCGTCCTGGAAGTGCTGACGGGAGACGATTTGGATAAACCGATTCGAATTATGAAATATTTGAAAAGATTCACATGGGGATAGTTGAAGGCAAAAGAAGGATTTCACATAGAAGATAACAACAAGTAAATATTTATGGTAAATATGTATAAAATATAAATAAAATGCTTGTAGCTTCAGCATCATTACCAAATAGCCACACCTCGTACAAATATGTGGCATAAAACACCCTTATATGGATATTAGCAGTTAATTCTACATAGCTATCAGTCAAAAGTTAGTGTCCAGCAGTAAATACACATCAAATTTTTGTATTCCATAGCTGGATGTATACTCGTGCATGTATGAGTGTACACTTCTTCACTAGCGCATAGTTTTATGAACTCACCAGCGTAGTGAAGTGAAGTGAAGTGTGCTTTTGGATTTGCATTCAGCTGTTGTAGCCAACATTCAACCAACTGACAACCGAGGAGCTGCGAGGATAATTCACTTTTTATGTGTGTAGTGGTTAACTACATATGCGAAAAAAAAATTTTATTACTCGCTCGAGTTGCTATCGTTCAGTTTTTAGTTGATGCGTGATAGTCGTGCTCTTTCTTTTTTCTAGTTTTCTTTGACCACGCTACCCAACGGCTACTTCATTTCTATGAGCAGAGTTAGTAGAGTAGCTAAAATTTATGGCGATGCTTGTGCTTGTAGTGGGACTCCCACATTTCTGAGCGACTTGTTGTTAGGTTGATATAGCACAAAGATACAGGCATACAAACATATGTGTGTAAGTGACCTGTGAGGTCACAGCATAAGCTGGTTTGTGAGTTTATGGAGAAGAGCTTTTAAAGATGAGAATCCAGAATCAGCCCTGCAGGGAAATTCGTTTTTCTTTCCTTTTCCAACCTTTAGCCAATACAAGATTACGCTTTAATGAGGACGATTCAAGATTGTAGATTTGTGGGGGGTTGGACAAGTCCAAGAACTTAGTCTGGAAGACTATTGTACTACACCGGGATAGATTACAGTGGAAGGAATAGAGAGACAGGATAGATGCATTAAGGATTGTAAGAAGGAAAGATTGGTTTGAGGTCACACCTCTGTGAAACTCTTGGATTAATTGATGAATCTTAAGGGAGCAGGAAGAGGAAGAGGAATAGGAAGATGAAGAGGAAGAGTACGAACTTTATCCATACTCAGAATATCGCACCTCAACAGCCTAAGCCTGTTTCTAGAATACTCCGGACAGCTACAGAGAAAATGTCCTCATTCCTAAGTGTTCTCATTCTTACGACAGGAAAGGCATATTGGGTCGTCAGTGATTCCCATGGTAGCCATATTGTGACCACAAACGTTGTGCTCTGTGATTACAACCACCAGTACGCTCAGTTCCATCCCACTAAGTATTAGGAGAAAGGTCGCTAGTTTCCTATTTGGTTCTTTTACAAAGCACTTGGCTGCTCTGCAGGAGCCGAACTCAGACCAGCATTGTCTATAGGTTGACCTATTGAAGTCGTTAATCCATAGTTGAATCGATGCAGCATTAACACTGAGAAAGGGTTCAAAGTCATGCTTGCAGAGCCTTTATTAGCCAGTTTATCAGCCAACTCGTTCCGTCTAATACCACAATGCTCAGGCACCCAAATGAGACAAACTTTGTTGATTGTAAGTTAATTAAAAGTTAGATCATCAAAAGAAGTTGTATGGATTGGCATGAAAATGAGCTGTGCACTTCAATTATGAGATCCATTTCGCCCTCCGCTGCTCAGAACACTTCAGCCAGACTCATTTCTCCTAAGAAATCTAAGTTATTATTGGGCTGAGCTGAACCTGCACTTCTTCTGCCAATATCAGACCGAGATGTTTTCGTCTTTTCCTCGAGTTGGATCTCATTCGAGCAGCAGGTGTGTTTGTTTCACCGGAGATGAGATGAAATGAGACGATGAAGGTTCACTAGACCACGTTCCGGAGCTTCTGCTAAGTAAACTTTTGGAATTTAAGCTTTTTCAATTTGCTATTTGGCAGGTTAATAACTAACAGAAGTAAGAAATGTTCAAAGTATCATCATTGGTCGAAAATGAAAGCCGGTATTTGGAAAGTGAAATTAGAAAAATATATATCTTATAATTATTCTATTACCCCTTATTGTGTGTTTGGCCGAGCTCCTCCTCCTATTTATGGTGTGCAGCTTGATGTTGTTCCACAAATGGAGTGACTTGCAATTTAAGCCGCATGCGAAAGGCAAACGGGAAGAGCCTTTTCATGGCAGAAATACACTCGAAGGATTGCCATCCCCTGGAGGGGGAACCTTACTTACTTAGCTAGCACCTACAACCGATGGTCGGTCTTGGCCGCTACCAAAATGTTGCGCTCAATCGTCTCTGTATTTCGCGCGTTGACGGCAGGTCGTCATAGACGTAGTCTTTCCAACATAGATGAGGATGTCCTTTATTGCGTCCTTTTTTGCGTCTTTTTTGCGAGTTCTACCAGCACATTTTGTGATTGTTCATTCGCTCAACGTGAATTAGCCAACGCAGGCGCTGAATTTTTAATGCACTTCACTACCTCGTTGTCAGCGTACAGCTCGTGCTTCCATCTTATTCGGTATGTATCATTCACGCAAATTGAACCATAGATCTTGCGAAGCATTTTTCTCTCGGAAGTTTCCAATAACCGCCCATCGGTGTTCGTGAATGTCCACGACTCCGCACCGTTATACAGTAAGACCGGGAGGATAGAGCGTTATCTTCGGACTTCGAGAGAGGGCTCTGCTTTTGAATTGTCTACCCAACCCAATGTAGCAGCTGCTGGATTCTTCGCTTAATCTCTTGGCTTGCCTCTTAGCTCGGCTTGGTTATTGTTGGTGTTAATGCTGGTTCCTTGGTAGACAAAGCCCTTGACTACTGACGAATTCGTTATATTAAATTGCACCCTGCTGTCCCAATATGCGTAGACGTTTTGATTGTTGCCACAAGGTACTTTTCCTTGTCCTTGCTTGCCGCAAGATCCGCTTGACTTAATTTTCAACCCTGGAGAAGGTTGCACTGACTGCCCGCTGTCTAATGCCATCAGAGTAAGCGAGCCGGAATAGTGCCGGAGTTGTAGATATTGGCGGCGCGAATAATTTTGTCCATCATCAAGTTGAAAAAGTCGCATAATAAGGAATCGCAACCGCTATTAGAAATCACTTTTTATATCATTTGTTGTTTCATGCACGGATATTCGAAGTTGTGATCTTCCGGAGTCGTGCACGCACCAACCCATTTGGCCACGGCAGCCGCCTTAACAATTATTTAAGTTAAGCACTTAGCGAAATTCTCGCATAAAACTTACTTTTGATATTTTAGTTTTTTTCGCAACAATAAAATATAAAATTTTAAATTTGCATATCCCAGTGCCAAGTTAAAAAAATTTGATTAAAATCATAATATCTTTATGTAAAGTAAAATCTTGAAAAATGCTATGAATGCTACTTAGACTTACACATCCTGTTCGTCGGTTTCAAACAAGCCTTTGATAGTATCCTCCGAGACGAAATCCCAGAAGTGCTCTCCAACTTGGGTATCAGCGACAAACTTATTCAGCTGGTCATGGCAACACTAACTAACACCACGGGAAAAGTAGTTGTACAACAAACAGTGTCAAAGCCCTTCGAAATCTCCTGTGGCGTAAAACAAGGCGACGCGCTTTCCTTTATTTAATCTCCTTCTTTAATGCGATAAAAAACGATGTGAAGTTTGGAAACCTTTTTAATCGCTCAGGAATATCAATCGCGTACGCGGATGATATCGCAATAGCGGCAAGGAACAAAAGATATCTCATTGAAACCTTCTGTAATATTGAATTTCGTGCAAAATCAGTAGGCCTTAGAATAAATGAAGGCAAAACTAAATATCCGAAGGTCTCCCGCAGCGAAGAGAGACGAACTCCTGAAAACATCCAAATCGGGACATTAACCTTTGAAGGTGTTCAACACTTCAAATATTTGGGAGTGTTAATAAAAAATTACAACAGTAGTTACGACATAATACAAGACAGAATAATGGCAGCAAACAGAGCATATTACGCCCACACAAAATTGCTGAAGTCCAAACTGCTCACACGTGAATGTAAACTCTGCCTCTACCAGTCAATAATACTACCGGTGCTGTCCTACGGCTGCGAGTGCTGGACATTGACAAGCAAAGACGAAAGTAGCTTAAGAGTTTTCGAACGAAAAGTACTCCGAATGAGTGTTTGCCCCCAATCGCTGCAACGATGGAACGTACCGAATACGCTACAACGATGAGTTGCCAAACTTATGCCAGGGAGAAGACGTCGTGAAATACATTATAATCCCAAAGGCTTCGATGGTTAGGACACACTTTGCGCATGGAAGACAGCCGCCCTCAAAAATCTTTTTTATCACCGAATTGTCTAATGACCCGAGCCCGAGGACGACCAAGGTTAACCTGACTTGACCAAGCCATAGCCGACCTGAAAAAGCTACGAGTTAGGAGCTGGAGATCTGTTGCTATGAACCGTGCAGATTGGAAGAGGATTGTGGATGAAGCTAAAGCTCACCCTGAGCTGTAATCGCTACTTGATGATGATGATGATGATGATCATTTTTAAACCTGTGGGGACTAGTGTAGACAAGGTTATTATCATCTTTGGGGTGGCTAATGTGAAGCTAAACCCGAAAAAATTACGCTATTATTTTGTTAATCCCGAAATTTCGGGACTATTTTTTTTTGTAAAGTATGCGCTAAGCATCAAATTGGAGATAATTATTAAAATACCGAAATTTCGGGATTTAAAAGCAGTACCGAAATTTCGGGATTTAAAAAGCAGTACCGAAATTTCGGGATTTCAAAAATTATCTCTAATTGAATGTTTTAGCGACTACTTTACAAGCCCCATCGCAGGCTACATTTTTTCCATTAATTTTTTTGTAAGCCGGATTCAAGTAGCCTTAGCTTAAAAACTCGCTTATTAGTTAAAAGTTATTAGTCTAAAGTGGATTTCAATCACATTATTCAGTTTCAGTCTTAAGTTTGTAAGATTTGTGATTCTGGTATTTTATAAATTTAAAAATCACCTGGTATAATTATTGAAAAAAGAAAAACTAATAGATCAACTAACTTCAAATGACTTGCCTTTCCTTCAGGGCATCCTAGAGTACTCAAATGGACCACTTTGAGCTGACCAACGTTCACGTATCAGCGCGATGTATGTGTAAGTATATTTCATACACTCAAGCACATGATGAAATAGCATTTCAGATTTTTACACATACACACACCTATGCAATTATGTGTTTCTGTTGGATAATAAAAGTTTACCGCTTAAGGATAAATATACACATTTTTTGCTAATTAAAAATACACACAGTGGTGCTTGAACTTTTTGAATAGCCAACGATAAAACTGCATACGTCCATACGTGTATTCCGCTCCGACATAAATACATCTATTCATACATAAATACTTACATACATATTTACATACATACACACCAATACAAAATCGTAAGCGCAAAATTTTAAGGTAACGTACACATTTTTTATTATGACGGATAATAGCCATACTTTTGAAGGTATATTGGGTAATGATACATTCGGCTATTGGAGGACTATATACCACGGCAAGTAATCAAGTCAGCGAAAGTGTGGAATGAAGCCTGAGCAACATTTAAAGTAAAAGTTTTTTCTATTGAATTAACTGGCTCAAGACCTGAAATGGCGGCTTGAGATGCCAAAGGCTTTCCAGTAGCACCTCAGTATGCCATTTATTTCTTCTTTTTTATTACCCGGCTAGTATTTTATGTCCTATATCCTCGACGTATTGCCTTAAGCTTTGTGGTAAGCGAAAATGCAATCAAGACTAAACCCAACCTCATAAGGGATCAAAAAATTTGATGGTACTCGACTATGCATCATCTGTACCAGCAGCTACCGGAGCCATGACTTTAAAGATGTATGAAATAAGTTATTTACAAAGGAAGTTTGGGCTTGGGACATGGTGAAAAAAATTCAGAAAATGTGACCAATTCAAACCGTTAAACGACTCAGGCGAATTTGAAAGAAACAGCTGATTGGCTGACGTAACCGGGGTCATGGCAGCGTTTTATTTACGAACAAACTGATATTGTGTTAGTGAAATAAGAAAAAAATCGACACAGTTTTCGCTCATGTTGCTTCTTTGCCATTCGAACAACGACTGATTGGACGCGTCTGAGAAAATGCGTGAAATGAGCGGTCAGACTTCTGTTGTCCGAGTCCCCGTCAGTTGCCGACGTGGCAGCCGAAGTTACTTGCTCAATGTAGTTTTTCGCCATAGCTGAAGATCAAACCTGGTAATCTATCATTCTCGGGTTTGGCATTTATAACTTTGCATCACCGCTCGAATCGCGCGGTGTAGTCAAAATACCTTTGTTCTAATGAAAAAGAATATTAAAGGATTACCAAAATTTTCTATTTTCCTCAAACTTTAACGAAAATATAATATATTGTGGATTATTCTGGGTGATAAGAGAGAGTTTTTGTTCGCGGGAAGTATTCTGCTCTTGGTGATAAGTGAAAATTTTTGTTCGCGGATTATTTCGACGAATGGTGCAAAAGCGTTAAGTATGCAGCTGGTGAATTAAGCTTCTCAGGACTTGTGGAAGTGAACTCACTTACGCTCTAAGAGCCTAAAGTTAAATTACTATAGCTTTTAGTTCAGACCAGTTGGGGGTTGATCAGCTGGGGTATTACATAAAAAACATTTTCTTTTTTACTTTTTTTTGATAATTAATTGAGATGATAGCTGATTAAATTAACAGATCTACGTCGAACGGTTATGTCTACGTAAATGATTTCCTCTGTTGCCGAAATCGTCTTCGACCAGAATTCTGTATTTCGGCAATTTTCGATACGAACGCATCGTCACCCAGTGAAATGGCTTTCAATCGGGTCAAGCTGCGGAAGTGCGTAATACCAAATCACGAGCAAATGAAAATTATGTTCACTGCGATATATAGAACCTCACCGTTTTTGCATTTCGCTCCCTTACTTGGAGAACGTAATAGGTAAAAAAAAATTTTGTATAGATAAGTGCCCAAAAATAACTGCCAGCTCTTCTCTTAAGGGGGGAGCCTGGTTTATGAGGTCTAAAAATTGCATCTTTTTGCGATTTTTTTTTAAGAAAAAATTAATTTAGCACTTCAAAGTTATTGCTATCTTAATGAACATTTAAAAAGTATAAAAAATTTTTGTACTGGTTAAAAAAAATTGAAAAAAATGTATAACATAGAAATTAGTAGAGCGCTGCAACGATGGAGTTTTCAACTGGCGTACAAGATACAGTTCGTAATTATTATCTAAAGCAAAAAATTCTAATGGATTTCTAATTACCATGATTTTTTATTCTAGATGAACTAAAAAATGTCACCTTTTTGGATGTTTTAAAGAAAAAAATGCCTTTCTATAAAAAAAAAATTCACTTCAACTTGGTATAAAAATCTTGAAAATTTTTTGTATCTATTTTGTTAGTTCAAATAGAAGAGCATTTAATACTGAAGGGAAAAAGCTATGATTCATTTCAAAAGGTTCATTCGTTTTTTCATTCATGTGCGCCAATTCAAAGAAATCATAAAAATGAAAAGTCGAGAAAAGAAGATAAAGTTTGTACTATAGCTGTCCGGTCACAGCGTAACTACCTAACGCTCGCCTACCTTTGGCTTTGTATCTATGGAAATATTGAGAATTAGGTTCTGTAACTTTGTGTGAATATTCTGAAATATTATATATTAGGAATCGCTTAAAACGATTTTTTTGACCTTATAAACCCCCCTTAAGCTGTGTAAAAATTTCAGTGTAGTATCTATTATCATTACGAGTATCTCATTAGAAAAAGTATCTCCTCATTTTTATTTAGTTACTAAAAAATCTGAATGCCACCTTCACCTAATTTTCGATTTTTGGAAAATACTATCCTTTGACCACAACCACTCTCTTGCGTTAAGTGTTTATAGGTTCAGACCCAAAGAGGTAACTCGTAAGGATTTTGCTGTAGAAAATGCTACAAATAACGCCAACCCTAATTTTTTTTATAATAGCAAAACTTCTTTTATATGTTATGCCTACTAAGTAGCTACTAAAATGTGATCTAAATTAATTTTGAGAAAACTCTCTATCCACTATAAAAGATTTATCCGTATTCTTTGATAGATAATCCGATTTTCACTCTGCAACTTAACACTGATCTATTGCAATTACATCGATCACATCTTTTCCTTCATTTTATTTTGTTTGTTCCTTTCTTTTCTTACCTTTTAAGTGAAATAATTATTTATATTTGTTACTCTTTTCAATAAATAAATAAATAAATATTTTTTAGTTCATAGAATTACTTCAGCTTTTACGCCTTAAACTATACTCGAGCAGTGCAAGGCCACTTATGACTTAATGTGACTAATCGAATATAAACTTTGAATTTGTTGTATGTCTCTTATGGAAGTCCACATACCCCTCTATTTATGCAGCCTGCTGAGAATCCTTTCGTCTGTGTTACTTTCCTGTTTGTTGGCATTGTGAAAGCAAATAACTCTCCAAATTTTTCATGTTAATTTGCACTTTACACCCACAAATATTGATATTTGCGAAATTCTCTTGCCAGTCCAACCCAAATGCTGATAAATGTACAGCTCTTTGAATCAACCCAGAGCGATTCTATTTACATCCAGCTCTCTGTTGACCACTAACACATAAATGACCAAAAAATTGGAAAGTTTTTATGTTTACCATGTTTGAGTTGAGTTGTGCTTATTTGTTTGTTGTAATGTACTTCACAATATATTTATTTATATTTTTATGTTGAGAAAACCTTCTAGTCATTTGTAAATTTATGTGTCCAAATACATACACAAGCACATACACACATACATGTGCACATTTATGTTTATCATTTGTAAGTAAAAGTGCAAAATTTGCAAGTGGTTAAACATCAAACAGAAAGTTTTTCGGTATAAAACCGAAAAATGTATTCTTATTTGACTACCATTAGAAGAGCGAAAAGTGTAGCATACTTTACGGTTCTCAACTGACATCTTCTAAAGGGGTGAAGTGTCTTAACAAATCAACTATGAAAGTGGGAAAGTTTGCCGTTAGAATTTATATGAAATTGCTTGCAAATAGTTAAATTTGAATGGGTTGCAATCTGTTGGGCAAATATATTTTGTGGCACATTTCTAAGAGTGCTTGGCGACAAAATGAGATAAATACTTTAGTAAACGATTTTGCGATAAAATATATACGTAAACTAATGAAGCACATTTATATATGAGTACATAAGAACATGGATATAAACAGGGTCGTGGATATGGATGGGTATGGGTGTGGAGAAGAATATAGATATGGAATATGAATCGGTAGGTAGATATGGGTATGGATATGAGTAAGGATAAAAATATGGATATATTTCTGGAAGTGGATATTACTGCGAACAACCTAGGGATATGGATACGGATATGGATGACTGTGGTAATAAAAATAAATAACAATATGGGCATGCCTACGATGAAAGATTTACGGTATGGATGAGGATATGGATATGAATATGGATGAGGATTTTGATATGGATATACGTATAAGTAAATATGGACTTGGATAAAAATATGGATATAGATATACATAGAGATTGATATGGATATTAATTTAACTATGGATGTGAGTGTGGATAATGAAATGGATATGGATATTATCTTAGATCCTTAGCTTATGGATACGGATATGGATGAGTACGGCAATGTAGACTAGATATATGTCGATTTGTAATGAAAAAAAGTTTATGGGCATGTATAAGAATATAGATAGAGACTCGTATATGGATATGGATATGGATATGGATTTGGATATGGATATGGATATGGATATTGATATGGATATGGATATGGATATGGATATGGATATGGATATTGATATGGATATGGATATGGATATGGATATGGATATGGATAAGGATATGGATATGGATATGGATATGGATATGGATATGGATATGGATATGGATATGGATATGGATATAGATATGGATATGGATATGGATATGGATATGGACATGGATATGGATATGGATATGGATATGGATATGGATATGGATATGGATATGGATATGGATATGGATATGGATATGGATATGGATATGGATATGGATATGGATATGGATATGGATATGGATATGGATATGGATATGGATATGGATATGGATATGGGTATTGATATGGAAGTGGATATTACCGCGGATAACAAAATAAATATGGATACCCATATTACCTTAGAAAAACTAGGGATATGAATACGGATACGGGTGGGACATGGATAAGATTATGGATAAAGACTTGGATAAGAATATGGATATAAATATACATATATATGTATAAGGACATTAATATGGATATTAATATAACTATGGATATGAGTATGGATAATGAAATGGGTATAGATATTAACCGGGATAACCTAGGGATATGGATACGGATATGGATGAGTATGGTAATTGAGGTGAGTAAGAATGTATGTAGATTTTCACTATGAAAAAAGTTGATGGATAAGCCTATAAAAATGGGATATTTGCGTATCCTTCATAAAAATCTGCACGCATTTTCATTTATTTCCACTTTTGGAGAAATAAAGATATGGGTGTGGATATGGATACAGATGTTGCTGTGGATAGCGCATGTATACCGATTTGACTTTGTGATGATATGAATGTATGTATATAAATAGTCTTATGGATATGTAGATGTCTAAAAGACGTCTATATTGATTCGGATATGAATATCGATGTAGATATAGACTTGCATATGAAGATAGACAGGCAAACAGAGTTTGACTTGTGTATGGATAAGGCTGCGGATATAGATATGGCTATGGATTAGGATATGGATATGGATTTGTATTTGAATATGGATACTGATATGTATTTGGACATGAATATGGATAAGGATAAGGATATGAACACGAATGTGCGTGTGGATACGGACATGGATGCCGATAAGATACGGGTAAAAATATAGGCATGGGTAAGGATGTGGATACGGATATGGGTAAGGATATGGTTAGGGGTAGGATAAGGATACGGATTTGGGTATGAATATGGATATAAATACGGACAGTGGATAAGGATAAGGGCGAGGTTAAGGATATGGATACGGATATGGATATGTATCCAGTCACAGCTGCTGTCATAGATACAGCTATGGACTAGGATATGGATAAGGATAGGGATATGAATATGAATGAATATAAGGAATGAATGTGAATATAGGTATGGTCATGGATGTATGTAGGTACGGATAAGAATACAGGTCACGATATGGACATGGATGAGCATATGCATACATACATGGAAAAGGATATGTATAAGAATAACGATATGAATATAGATTTGAGTATGAATAAGGACATGGGTAAGGATATGGGTGCGGATACGTGTATGGATCTGAATGTGGATACGACTATGGGTATGGATAATGATATGTATACGGATATGGATATGCATTTTAATGTGAATGTAAATGGGGACAAGGATATCAATAATACAAATACGGATTTCAGTATGGATAGGGATTGGATGTGTATATGGATAAGGATATAGATGCGAATATGGGCGTGGATACAGATATGGATATGGATGCGGGTATGGATATGGATATCGGTATGGATATGATCATGAGCATCGATGTAGATTATGATGAGAATAAAGATATAATATCAATATTCAATTCTTATTTCAGAAAAGGGAATGAGTATGCATTTTCTGTAGACTTATCTGCAAGTATAATCGACCTATTGGCAAATTAGTAGAAAGATATGCCAACCATCATTTTTAAATTTTTTTTTTAAAGGAGCGAACATTTCTCTTCTTTTACATCTTCTTCAGTTTCTGCATTTACCACTCCTCTCTTTTCCCACTTTCCACATTTCTCTCTCTCCCTCACTCCCTTCCTCTCTCTGCTTCTATTTAGTTTAAACTAAAGTCATGATGCGAGAATTTACAACTTTCCTTCAACGCCAGCGAATCAAAGTTTCCCATGTATGTATGGTAATATACAGCGCTTGCCATGTGGCATATGCAAAGCATCCTTTGTGTGCAAGTGTGTGTGAGGATTGCGCGCTTGCGGCATGTGGCAAAGATAATGGTTTAAATTAGTTGCGCATGCAACAAAGCACCAACAAAAAAAACAACAACGGCAATATGGCCGGTATTGTTGTTGAGAGCGATAAGATGGTTAGTTATAAATAAACTTTTTTTTGCAAAATTTCACACAACTTTGAAATAATTTTACAGTTACACGCCTGCAAGTATGCAGCATAACACAATGTGCGTGCCGTGTGAAGGTAATTTAGCTCTTCACAACAGGCTGCAACGTGTTTTTGCTACTCGATTTACCTACTTTAGATTGCTTTATGTTTATGCCCATATTTTGCATGAAATTCATTTGCTGCGTGTTGCGTCTGAAAGTTTATTGTGATATGTTTACGTGCACATTTATATAGTATTTTGTATGTCAACGCACTTTCATAACTGTCGTTAGGCGTGCATGCACACCATATATAGGACCAGGCAAGGCAAGCCTAAGGATATTACAGCGCATTAATGTTCAGGCGCCTAAAAGAGTGCTAAAAGAGCATATAGCTGACAGAGTGCATGCACAGGATTTCATTCGCCTGGTTTATTTTACTAAACATTTCTATACGCGTACATTTATTCAAAAGCAACATATTTTGTTGTCTCGCTTTTATCGTGAAGCTCATAAATAAATTTGCTAAATTATATTTTCCATTACAAATACAATATTTTTAAGTGCTCCTGTTTCTCCATTTTTCCTCGCTTGCCTGCAAAATGGAAATTAATTAATTTGATTTCCTGCATCCTGCCATGGCTGCAGCGAAATATATTCGAATTTCATTGTACCTATACTTTGCTCCAGCTCAGGTTTTTGCTACCGCTTACTTTGGTGCAACTTTATTGTTTAGAAAATTTATTTACTATTTGCAAATTAAATAGCATCATAGAGCTGGATAGTTACTAGAGCGTATGCACGTTGGTGTATTTCGTGCCAGGGCGCAAATGCAACAAAGGCTTGTGCGGCAATGCAACTACCAAGAAAAAGCAGAGGTTCAGAAATTTATTACAAAAATACCCTAACAATAGCAACTAATTAATTTTGTTGAAAGGTTGTGAAATTTGAATACAATTCAAGGCATTTTTTCACGAATTTCGAATAAAACAAGATGCAGGAATTTTCAGCTATACATCATTTCATATGAAATCAAATAGCAAAATCACAAAAAACAAAAAGCTGGTCGGAAGAATAAACTTCCGAAATCTTAAATTTTGTATACGAGCGTAGATATGCACACAAATATTTATCTACATTTCTGCTAATAAAGTACACCCAAGAGAAAATAGGAAATCAATTTTAGTACTTATCTAAGATTTCCGTGGTTTCGCAATTCCAAGCGGACGTCCGCAGTGCTAGAGCAACGCAGACTCACATGAAAAATATTCGGAAAATAAGGAGCACTCTTTTACAATGCATACAGCGTGAAATGTATGTAGACAAGTAGCCCAGTAAACATTTTGGACTACGTAAGAATCTTCGGTAACTCTGAAAAAGGGAAAATTTTGCATTCAACTCTTTGCATCCACTCTTTCCAATTAATATGCTTTGACTCCTCACGATATTTATTTAAAGCACTCGCGAGTAATTTTTTGGCTCGCGCTCACGGTATTGATTAGAGCATTCGCGAGGAATTTTTTCTGCTCACGAAGGAGTTTTTCTCAAAAGATTCAATCAAAAGATTTTCAATCAAAAGATTCCTTCCTTCCTCTCATTAAAAAGAATATTCTTTGAATCCTCACGATATTGTTTTAAAGCACTCGCGAGTAATTTTTTGGCTCGCGAGTGAGTTTTTCTGGCAAAGAAGAGTTTTCAATCGGAAGTTTTCTTCCACGCTTTAAAAGAAATATTCTTTGAATCCTCACGATGACTTGAAACACTCGCGAGTAATTTTTTCTGCTCGCGAACGAGTCTTCCTGACCATGAAGAGCTTTTAATCGAAAGATTCCTTCCTCTTTTTAAAAGGAATATTCTTTGAATTCTCACGACATTGCTTTAAAGCACTCGCGAGTAATTTTTTGGCTCGCGAGTGAGTTTGTCTGACCAAGAAAAGTTTTCAATCGGAAGTTTTCTTCCACGCTTTCAAAGAAATATTCTTTGAATCCTCACGATATTGACTTGAAACACTCGCGATTAATTTCTTCTGCTCGCGAGGAAGTTTTTCTGACCGTCATGGTTTTCGATCGAAAAATTTCTTCCATTCTTTAAAAGGAATGTGCTTTGACTCCTCATGACATTGATTTAAAGCAATCGCTTGTAATTTTTTAGCTCGCGAGTGAGTTTTTTTTAGCATGAAGAGCTTTCAATCGAAAGATTCCTTCCTCTCATTAAAAGGAACATTCTTTGATTCTTCACGACATTGACTTGAAAAACTCGCGAGGAATTTTTTGGCTCGCGGGTGAGTTTTTCTGACCAAGCAGAGTTTTCAATCGGAAGTTTTCTTCCACGCTTTCAAAGAAATATTCTTTTAATCCTCGCGGTATTGACGTGAAACACTCGCGAGTAATTTTTTTTGCTCACGAGGGAGTTTTCTTGATCATGAAGAGCTTTCAATCGGAAAATTTCTTCCTCTCTCTCAAAGGAATATTCTTTGACTCCTCACGACATTGATTTAAAGCACTCGCGTGTAATTTTTTGGCTCGTGAGTGAGTTTTTTTACCATGAAGAGCTTTCAGTCGTAAGATTTCCACGGCTCTTTAAAAGGAATATTTTGTAACCTCTTACGATATTGACTGAAAACACTCGCGAGTAGTTTTTTCTGCTCGCGAGTGGGTTTTTCTGACCAAGAAGATTTTTCCATCGAAACTTTTCTTCCACTCTTTCAAAGGAATATTCCTTAGCCCCTCACGACATTGCTTTAAAGCACTCGGGAGTATTTGTTTTCTGCTCGCGAGAGAGTTTTTCTGATTACGAAGAGTTTTTAATCGGAAATTTTCTTCCACTCTTCAAAGGAATATTCTTTGACTGTTCGCGGCACTGATTTAAAGGACTCGTTATCAACTTTTTCTGATCATGAAGTGTCTTGAAGTGCAAAAAAACGTATTTACCTTGTGAGGAGTCTGCCAGAGGATTCAAATAAACTCATTCAGGAAGATCTTACTCCACTCTTTCCAATGAATATTCTGTGACTTCCCGCCCACGAGTACTTTTTTTGATGACAGTTAAGTCTTCACCTTGTGATCATAACCGATCTTTCATGAAATGTCTTATTGAACCCTTTCAGAAGAGTTTTATATTATTTATATCTTACTTTTATTCACTCGCAGGTGCTTTTACCATTGCAGAAAAGTCTACAGCTATGACGTTTTATAGACAACGTTTCTCTACTCTTTCAGAGGGATCTTCCGTGACTTCCCTCAGAATTGAGGTTTATTATTGAGGAGAGATTTTTAGGATTACACAAACATTTTGCGATTGATTTGCAAAAATCTTGTGAGAAGGACCAAAGAAACTGTAGACGAGGTCATCCTTTACTTTTTCAGAGAAAATTTTATATAAAACCGTATAGCAATAGTTTTAAGCACTCACGAGTGCATTGTGTGATCACCGATATCTTCAATCGTGCAAAACGTTTTTAATCATTAAAAAATTTGATAGAAAGTTTAAGAACGAATGCGCATAAAAACTCTTTCTGGACTCTCTCGAGAAGGTTGTAATACAGATTCATTGAATGAATCAGTTCAATTCGATTTAACCCATTTTCATTACCAACTTAGACTAAACGGAGTATAACAATTTGATCAAGTTATATCACGAAATCTCGTTTAATTTCCAAAAAACGATTTTCGGCCGTTTTTCCATACTCGTGGAACCACCGTGCTTGCGTGGTTTCCCTTAGGTTATATTGCGACATGCGCTATTGAGGTGGTGATTTTTTAGTCTAACTCTTTAGTCATAATTTTTCGTTGTGGCCAAGTCAAACAATCGTTCTGACCTCAGGCAACCGTCATCTAGCTTTCATTTGTAGAGTCATCCATGCATCACCTTCCAGTCATCTGTCAAACGCTAGCTGGGAATACCGAGATGCGAGTGTGTGCGTGCCTATGTTGGCATAGGTGGTCCATATGAATGTGACAACCACAAAAGCAACTGCACTGAACGTTGCTGCCTGAGCACAAATCTACATTACATTTTACTCGTACTCGTATGCTACTTTTTGTGCTTCTGTCCCCCTTTAGCAAAAAAACATGAACATACTATGCGTATGTATGTGTGTATGTATGTACCTGCTGCATATTCAAACTACATTTGGTTGTTAGAAACTTACCATTGTGTGTTTTTGTTGCGTTATGTTTTTCGGATCCCCTATTGTTGATGTCGTTACAATTGCGCTGCTGTTTTTGTTTTATGTATTTTGTTTTAAAATTGTTTAGAACATTACAAAATTGCACGCACGTGACTGCAAATAGAGAGCAAACAGAAAAAAAGAGGCAACTATTAGTTTACATTCACGTAGTTAAATAGCTACATACGAGTATATTTACTTTCCAGTTTTATTAGTTAAATCAGTGGGGTAGTTTGATATGAAAACTACAAGTTCGTAAATTAAAGAAGCCCTAAAGGCAACTCAATACTTACATACATAACTATGGTATAGGGATGTTGTTGTGCATGTTGAAATAAGAAGCTTTTCCACTTGGGGATAATAAAAGTATACAAATATGGTACACAAATTTATGTATAGGGGACAGCGCTTTCACAAAATTTGCTGCAAAATTTATTAACTTCAAATAATATTTAATGTTTCCTATCTTTCGCCATCAATTCATGCAATAGAAAGATGGGTTTGCGAACTTAAACGTGGTCTTACAAGCCTTCAAGGGCATCCAAAAACAGCAAGAACACCAGAAATCGTAGAAAATATGCAGGGTATCGTATTAGAAAATCGTTGAGTGTCTGAAAAATATTTAGTATAAGCTATAGGCATCTAATTTTAACTGAAGTATTGGGTTTCAGAAAGCTGTGTGCGAAATGGATGCCGCATTCGCTTACAAAGGAACCAAGAAAACACATTCGAGTGCGACTTTCTCAGGACAATGTGGATTTTGGGCATAGATTCAACACTATGGATGAGACTTGGGTCTATCACCATGATCCTAATCAAAGCAAGAGACTAAAGAGTTCTGGTTTTTCAACTCAGCTCCGAAACGAGTTCGTGTCCAGAAGTCGGCCAAGAAGATGTTGGAAAGAAATTTTGTTAGTCAATTATTTGCAAACCTTCAAACCAATAAATTCTGAATATTATTGTAATCTTTTCGAACAGCTAAAAAAAAATGTGAAAAAAGACCCAGTTCGCAAAAGAAAAACATTATTTTTCATCAGCACTTTTTCATGCACCGGGTCCCAAAAGCATTTTGGCAATAGCTAAAATCCATGAATCAAAGTTGAAATTGTTGGAGTATCCACTGCCTTCATCAGATTTGGCTCTTAGCAACTTCCGTCTGTTTCCAGGTCTAAAAAGATGCATGCTTGGAAAGTGCTTCTCATCAAACGATGAGGTCATAACAGCTTTAAAGCTTATTTTGCAGCCCTTCCATATTCTCAACTCAGGGATGGAATTCAGAAATTCGAATCTCTTTGGAATAATGTATTGATATTTAGATGGACCATTTTCTTGTTCCTTGTTCACTCCACTCGGGAGCATAGGGCCTTGACAAGACTCAGTCTTGCGTTGGTTTCGTTAATCTATTTGCTATCAGGCGCTTGCTGGCGCTATCAGACCTAAGTAGTGGGAATGTCCACCTGTCGTTGCTTAGGAACAACGCCTTCTTACTGCTTCGAGCGCCATCGGTGTGTCAAATTTTTCTGACAGAAGGATCGCACAGATGGTAGAGAACTTCGCTAAATTTGGCGTGTCTGCGCTAGTGCCGTGATTGCCCGCTTCCTCTTGTTGGCGCCACTGATGCAATGTGTAACTGTGTCTTTATCTTTATTCTTTGCTTGTTTTAGCGGCCACAATGCAAGTAATGTGCTGACTTATTGTGCGGGAGTAAGGATGAAAAGGATAAGTTTTTGTGGTTGAGGAATGAGATTTTTTTTATAATTTTTTTTTTATTTTTTATTTAGAAACAGGGAAAGAAGGAATGTAGGTAAGTTTGCAAAAGTGCGAGGACCGTGCTTTACGTGGGATTCGAACCCTCTACCTCTGGGATGGCAGGCTAATGCACTTACTTGCCGAGGTGTTTTTCCTATAGAATCGCAAAACTTATTGAACAACTTTGTGAGTAGACTTTTCTCTGAATCGGGTTATACCCAACATTATTTTGACCAGTTTTTACTATTTTTGTTTTTTTTGCTTTCTTTAATGTTCATTATTTTCATATAAAAGTATAGTTTATTATCTGATAAAAACCAAAAAATCCAATTTCCAAAGTTTATAACAAAATTCGAAAAAATTCCACATACTCTTCAACCTAACTCCATATTTTATTTAGCATCTCTCGAAGAAATTTTGGGGCCGCAATTTGTAACCTATTAAATTTTAATATCATAAAAACCAAGTTTCAGGTTGCTTAAAAATCCGGTTTATTTTTTATCATTTTTTACCTCTGCTGCACCGCATTTCTTTCCGCTAAAGGCAGAAAAAACGTTGGATTTGTGATGGAAAGTTTGAGGAATTTTTGAATAAAATTTGAAAATAAAAGATGATCAATTTAGAGCTGCCATTTGCAATAGGAATAAAACAATGAAAATTCAAATTAACTGGGCAATATTTATTATTTTTGTGTAGAACCATTAATCACATTTATTTTTCAAAGATTATTTCAAGTGTTGGTCGCAACTGCGCCGTAATTCGGCCATCCGCAAACACCAATTCTGAATGACTCGCTGGAGAACTTCGCTCCGTATCTCGGTATCTCGTGAATAACTTTAGTAATGTTGGCACCAGTGCCTTAATCCAAGCTGGTTTAGTAACAAAACATGTCGACTTGACATACCCCCTCAAATAAAAGTCAAAAGGTGTGATATCACACGATATTGGTGGTCAATCCACTGGACGGAGACAAAGGTAAGTTGCTTACTGAAACGACGACGCAGCAAACCCATTGTTTCATGGGCTGCATGGCACTTGTTGGAACCAAATATTGTAGAGATCACGTACTTCAATTTCCGGATTTCCGTCATCAAAAAGTCGTTTATTATGGCGCGATAGCGTTTGCCGTACATTGTTACATTGGCACCAGCCTCATCTTTGAAGAAATAAGGGGCCATGATTCCTCCAGCCCATAAGCCACACCAAACGGTTGTTAGTAATGGATATAATGGCTGCTCTTGAATGGCTTCGTGTTACTCTTCAGCCCAAATTGGCAATTTTGCTTATTGATGTAGCTAAACTAAAAATGAGTTTCACCGCTGAACAAAATTCAGGTCCCAAAACGCAGCGAGTTTTTCAAGAGCCCAACAACTGAAATGATTAAATTTGGAAGATTTGTCAGCTTCAAATCTTACACTTGCTATATTTTATATGCTTTCAAACCAAGATGTTTGCGTAAAATCTCCCAAGTAGTGCCATAAGATAGGCCAAGTTGTTGAGATCGACGCCGAATCGATTTTTCCATGTCTTTGGCAAAACTTGCCACACACCCGCTATATTCTCTCCCCTGGACATCTCGGTCTGTACGTGGTCTAATCGGTCGACTATCGCCCAATAATATAAAAATATTCTCAAATTTGCCGATGATTTGCGAAATAGTGCGTTCGGTAGTACGGTTATGTATGCTTACGCTCTAAGCTGAGCTGAGCGCGCGATGAACATTTTCCACCGAGCTTCGGTGTTCGTAATAAAATTGTGCAATTTGTAAACGTTGTTGAGGCGTAAGCCTTTCCGAGATGTAATGTCAATGAATACCGAAAAAAATGATGTATTCAGTTTGACAGGAGTCAGGCCTGTTCTGTCAAAAAACCCTATTGGAAAAAAGTTCCTTCGATCCGATCACCAATTATAAACATTTTAAACTGCTAGGCAAAAACATTCCCATTAATTCCACTCTGAAGTAATTTGAAACCTTGTTTCACTTTCAAAGTTGCCAATATCATATGAGATTCTCTTTCTCGCGCTCTTTTTGCCATAATGCGTTCTTCATTCCGAACAAATTTTATGTATAAATGGAGCATTTCTGCTCTTACTCGGCATTAGTATTGAAACCTTTATACTAAGCCTCTTCTATTCGCCACTTCTCTGCTCGCTATCACTCTGTCACGACTAACTTGACGAAAAATTTTAAAACAACCACAAAGTTATCAAGCAAGACTCGCACCCCATAAAACTGTTCCAACCCACTATTTTGCAAACAAATGTAATTTTAGGCAGCTCTATTCCAGCGTTGCCGAGATATGTTCATTTATACCCGTCGCTTCATCTATTCCCCACTTGCTAACGCAATTTGTCCAAACAGGATCCTTGTATCCATCACTTAGTTCTCATAGCCTCAAGAGAAACAAAACTTTAATAAATGCTGACTCACTTTGGACGCTCATATGTGGCACCTCTACCTTTAGAAATCCTTGGTCGGCTCATAGTTGCATTTACTATTTATGTTTCTTAATAAAAGCAGCAGAATTGTATATAGAGTTCAGTGAGATAAAGTGAATGGCAGCACATCTTAACGGCATCTACTCACTCATAAATTTGCTCATACCATTGCTCTCTGCACTTACCCATGCATGTATGTATATGTACGTATGCGTGTGACCCCAAACGTGAGCAGCACAAAGGTAGCAAAAGAATTTCAAAAGCGACGCACTTATACAATTTGAGCACACACATACACACATGTATATGTGCATACATATAAGTGTATGAACTTACATAATTTTGCGTCAAAGCTCTTTACCGTATAACGCTTTTGACGACGTTGCACGCTGTTGCCAGGCCAGCTTATTCATTCACCCTATTCTATTGCTTTTGCCATATTATCCCCCTGGTTTCGTTTTTATTTAACTTTTTCACCATGCAGTCTCTATTTCATCTCCCTTTAGCTATTTGCGACACACACACGCCTGCACGCACACAGACACAGCAGATACGGTTTATCGCAATTGCGTGCATCGTGCGTTGATTTCCCAACCGCTATTTGTGTTTTTTTCGCCCGGCCGCTTTTCGTTGTTGAAATGGGGGTCAACAGCTTTGCTATTGTGTGCGAGATGAAAGCGGCGCTGCTGCAGCTGCTTCATCAGACTTGGAAGTCAAAGTTTTTTAACCACATGCGGCCAAGTCGCTTGATTGTAATATGGGTGGCTGTAGGGGTTGCTCACAATTTATTTATTTTTTGCAGAATGGACTGTGATGTTGACTGCTTGATTAGCGGCTTGCTTTATGCTTTTATTTTGGTCATTTCATTTTTTTTTTTTTTAACACTTAGCCGTTCAATAATGTCAAAAAGGATTTTACATTGACGCACAGCCAGCAGCTGAGGTCGAGTAGATTGTTGCTAGGCGGAAATGTTTAAAAATGTAAGGGGTGTGGTTTTTAGACATTTACTCATTTTTAAAGGGATATTTGTCAAATCAGCTAACTGAATAAATATGATACATGTGCTTGATCACTTTGTTCAGATATTCTAGCGAATTTGGATGGGTCGGCTAATTTGGCTGAAATTTTGAAATTTTGGCGATATCACGAAACGATGATATCACGAAACTATATCGGAAAAAACCAAAAGATTTAGAAATGAGAATATAACATTAAAAATACTTTTAAAATTTTTATAAATTTGTAATGAAAAAATTAAAAATATATTGTATAAAATTTTTTTTTTATTTTTAATTAAAAATATTTTTAAAATCGTTATAAAATTTTTACAAAAAATATCTTAAACATTTTTTTATAAAAAATATTTTTAAAATTTTTATAAATTTCTTGTAATTATTATCGCTTAGATATCACGAAACTATATTCGGAAAAAATAAAAGATTTAGAAAAGAAAATATAACATTCAAATTACTCTTAAAATTTTTATAAATTTTTAATGAAAAAAAAATATATTGAATTTTCATAAATTTTTAATGAAAAAAAATATATTGAATTTTGAATATATTGAATTTTTTTTATTTTTAATAAAAAATATTTTTAAATTTAGCATACAATTCTTATAAAAAATATTTTTAAAATTTTCATAAATTTTTTGTTATTATTATCTTTTAGATATCACGAAACCATATTCCGAAGAAACGAAAATATTTAGAAAAGGGAATATAACCTATAAAAATATTTTTAAAATTTTTACTCAATTTTTATAAAAACTATTTAATTGTTTTTTTTTTTACGATATATTAATTATATAATTATAACTTCAAATTTTTTATTAAACTTTTACGAAACTATGTATACTCGGAAAAAACTAAAAGATTTAGAAAAGAAAATATAACCTAAAAAATATTTTTTTTTATTTATAAAAATTTATAAAGAATTTAGAAGTATTTTGTGTAAAATTTTTTAAAAATATTTTTTTTCCAAAAATGACGACTATCAAGATTTTAAATAATAAAAAAAAAATTATAAAAATTTTACAAATATTTTTTATAAAAATTTTATAAAGAATTTAGAAATATTTTGTGTAAAAATTTTTAAAAATATTTTTTTTTCCAAAAATGACGACTATCAAGATTTTAAATAATAAAAAAAAAATTATAAAAATTTTACAAATATTTTTTATAAAAATTTTACACAAAATATTTCTAAATTCGTTATAAAATTTTTATAAAAAATATTTGTAAAACTTTTATAAATTTTTTTTTATTATTTAAATCTTGATAGTCGTCATTTTTGGAAAACTGCTGGGTTAATGGATTGGCTAAAAAGGGACTCTGAAGGCTGTTTTACCGCGAAATTAGAAGATTTGGTTTCCCTTGAGAAGCTGTGGTTCACTCCTGGAAAGATGGCCCCCCTCAACGCAACGAGCGCTGGGTTAATGTGCACCACAGAGTTGCGAGATTCTTCTAGCCACGGGTAGATCGAGAGTACCCGACGGCAAATCTAAGGCTAGCAAAGCAGCATCTTTTGAATTTGGTGGGTGTCTGTTAGCTATACATGCGGTGAGACTTGAGATTACGGGTCCTTGCTGCTGGAGCTGTTTGGAGCGTGAGGTCTAATCATCTCAGCACTTTCTTCTCAGCTGCTCTATTCTCATCGTGCTAAGATTCAGACATCTGGGCTCTCACTTTCTTTTGTACTTCAAATTACATTTCCAAATCGAAGTCTTGCCGGGATTGATCATCAAAGAAACTTTTGTATACATATTTTTCCTAAGTAGTTTTTACATTTGCTTGCTCTGAGATTATTTGATTTTTTCTGTGGAATGAGAACCCCGAACGTCCTTTTTCTGTATGGGCCAGAAGTTGCTTTAATTTTTTTGTGCCGGAACACTGAATGTTTAATAACTTATAAGTCCAACGAGTATTTAGTACCTATTCCCCTCTCCACTGCCACTTCGCAAAGAGATTCTAATGAATAAATTTTCGTGCTCAAATTCAAGAGCAAACTATAGTAAAAATTTTAAATCGAAATTTAAAGTCATATGAGAGCTGCAATCTCGTAGTACGTCGCCCATGAACATAAACTTTAAATGCGTTTTTTTGTGTGTTTTGCTGTGCATTAGACGATTGGATTCCGGTTAAAAAAATCAAAACTTTGTTTGTGGTGTCTTCTACATTTTAATGAGCTGCCAATTCGTTATCTTTATGAGGCATTGGAAAAATCGAAAAAGTGGCACACCGACTTCGGCTGGCTTGATGGCCCCACAGTTAGATTAATGTGAAAAACTGCAGAGTTTAACTTTTTCATGCTCTTTGAGCAAAATAAACTTCAAAGTTTAATAACCACGTACATTTCCTCAAAAATTAAAAGAATAATTTTTTTTAAATAATTTGGGCTAAAATTAAAAATGAAATCCATTTTCGAGTTATGCTTCTAGCGAGTTTTTGTTCGCAGTTGTTGTTACAATACTTCAGTCGCCGAAAAAAGGAGCGAAAATATATAACCCACCCTAATGTGTATACTTAAATAATATAAACTTTCATTAATCGATTGAGAGCTGGGAACTACATGAGTTGTAGACCAGTGAAGGTACTATCAAATTATTTTTAAATTCCTACAAGATTAAATCACCACCGTTTTTTGCCCAAATCCAACGTTAAATTTTCCATCAACTCCCAACCGTCACCTTTCGTTGCCACTGATGTAACAAACAAACAAATAATATGAAAAAGTACCCGTATACGTAATTGTCATGACCTGCAAAGCAAAATAAAGTGTTTCAGCTGCCGACCAAGTCAAATGAATGAATGTAGCCAGTCTGGGGCGACCAACGCCACGCTATGCTTATTGTGCGACCGCGTTCAGGTGCAAGCGTCCAACTGACACTTTGGCCCATCGAATGTCATTTTTCATATTATTGTCACACTTTGTTGTTGTGCGGGAAAAAAACGTAGTTATAAAAGTGGCATTTCGCAATAGACCTCTAAGTGAGTAAGTGAGTAAGTGAGTTAAGTATTTTATTTGTTTGTTTGTATTGTTGCACAAAAATAGTACTAAATTTTTCCAGCGCCTCGAGCAATTGTTAAATTGTGACTTTGAAATTTTGTAAAGAAAGTGCGCCAGCGCCTACTCTTTTCTTTTTTGGCAATTTGCCCAGCGAGTGCAACCCAAAGGCAGTCAATAGGGCGACGGCAGCAACAGCAACCAGCAAAAGCAGCAGCAGCAGCAGTTACACACAACAAAGTCGGAGTCGGTTGCTGTTTGTCCAGAAACTTTGCAGACACATTTCTTGAAGCTTTTGATATCTTATTGCTTGCTTTTCTTACTATTGTTGCTGCTATTGTGGCTTTCAGAAAAATATGAGCTGAGATAGTGGCGATTCTGAAAATCATTGTGAGCGCACAAAAATAAATAAATGTCACTTAAATTGGCTGTAAGCAATTATTTTCCAAAAGCACAGCGAAAGCGGACGTAAGAGTGAGTGGATTGGAGTTGAGTTTGAGTGGAAGCGGCGAATGAGGAATTGCAAAAAAATTGATATTTTCGGTTGAGATGAGTACCATAAATAATTAAGTGTGTTTTTCTTGAATTGTACGCACGTACATGTGGGTATTAAGATTGCGAACCCTTAAGTCTCGCTGCCTTTTTTGAATAAAAGAAGAAAAATACATTTTTGCCAGCTTCTTGAATTTTCCACTGAACTATTTGAAGGTTGCACGCTCTCATGCGCATTTGAGGCCGACATCATCAGTAGCCGCCTTACCGTCTGCGCCTACCAGCATGCGCTATAACTCACACACTAACATACATACACATTTCCATGAAACCTGCATGGAAGTTACGTACTCTGACTTCAGTCATCTCCAGAACGCAGCGGTGACTGCCACTGCCAGTCAGATTGTTTTTGTGCAAAATTCATTGGAACGCATGTTATTTCTTTTGCTCACATTCACTTTCGTATGCAAATTTGTGTATGTGTGTGTATGTATGTAGAACTTTGCAACATTAGCCCCGTAGACAAACTTGAAGTGATGAAGTGAAGTTTCTTTAAAGCAGTGATGCCATTACTGCAAATATAGACTACTCTGAAAGTAACTACATTTTTACCAGTTAAAAGACGACCAAAATGGAGATTGTTTGTAATCCACAGGTTTTGTTGTTTTTAATTGCCAATGAGTAAATCGAATAAAAAGCATGTAACTATTCATTTTTGTATATTTTTATAATTACACTTATCTACCTTCACTTAAATTTGTGCGACGTCAATAGGCTTGACTATTTTTTGAATGTCTATTAAATGGCTGAATTACTACTCGATCTGCTAATATCTTCTGCTTGAATTTTTCTGCAGTCACTAAGTCAACATAAATGTAGGAAGCGGGACCACTTTCCGCATGTGTCAAAACCCACCTGTTCGAATTGACTCAAGCGAGCCGGAAAAACATATGGCAACCACTGAATCCGACCATATATTCCAAGACCTTGAACGACAATCGTCGATAGCCCATCAGCACCTCCACCAATTCTTGTATTAATAATCGAAAAAAATGAAATGCGCAATCATAGGACTTGCGCGACGCAAGGAAATTGAATTGAATTTGTTCAATCAAGCCGTAGTTTCGAACCGAAAGAGAGGCATTCCATTCAAGAACGCTATGTTAAGCATCGGCTGACTAAATAGAAACTAGCACAAAAATGGCCTAGTCATGGATCAGCCACGCAGCGCAGGGAAAATTTCCCTGCAGGGATATATAACGGTGGCAAATACATACATACGTGCATACGCTTATATGCAATACTTGGCCTTAGAGGAAAAAAACCGCAGTCGTATTGAATTACACGTGCTCATAATACTGGCCAAGCTATTCTACATACATACATACATACAAACGTACATGCACATAGGCATTGTCTTGTTATTTTGCTGTTGTTGTTATCCTCATTTTAAACTTCTCATGAATTGGCGCACTGTTGGGTTAAATGCGGGTCACAGCAGTGTTTTCGCATCAGACCTGACACTGAACACGCGCGATCAGATTACCGCGCTGGGACATGCTTTGTGAAATTTACACATTCATATATTTTGAGAATAATGCGAAAGGAAAAATAAAAAAAGAAGCAAATACGATTACGTAATGAATTTAAAATCTCAGAAGGAGAATGAAAAATATTCTGCACATAAAGTGGGTAAAGCAAGTTTGCTTCTACATTTAAATTTATAGAACAAAAGTATAGGAAAATAGATTTTTCCGTACAAGCGTCAAAATGTGTTGTTTTTTTACTTCATTGGCTCTATAAGTAGTATTTGGACTCTAATATAAAAGTAATTTAATCAAGATTTTTTTTCAAGAAATGAGTTAAGTAAAGTAAAGTAAAGTAAAGTAAAGTAAAGTAAAGTAAAGTAAAGTAAAGTAAAGTAAAGTAAAGTAAAGTAAAGTAAAGTAAAGTAAAGTAAAGTAAAGTAAAGTAAGTAAAGTAAAGTAAAGTAAAGTAAAGTAAAGTAAAGTAAAGTAAAGTAAAGTAAAGTAAAGTAAAGTAAAGTAAAGTAAAGTAAAGTAAAGTAAAGTAAAGTAAAGTAGTAAAGTAAAGTAAAGTAAAGTAAAGTAAAGTAAAGTAAAGTAAAGTAAAGTAAAGTAAAGTAAAGTAAAGTAAAGTAAAGTAAAGTAAAGTAAAGTAAAGTAAAGTAAAGTAAAGTAAAGTAAAGTAAAGTAAAGTAAAGTAAAGTAAAGTAAAGTAAAGTAAAGTAAAGTAAAGTAAAGTAAAGTAAAGTAAAGTAAAGTAAAGTAAAGTAAAGTAAAGTAAAAGTAAAGTAAAGTAAAGTAAAAGTAAAGTAAAGTAAAGTAAAGTAAAAGTAAAGTAAAGTAAAGTAAAAGTAAAGTAAAGTAAAGTAAAGTAAAGTAAAGTAAAGTAAAGTAAAGTAAAGTAAAGTAAAGTAAAGTAAAGTAAAGTAAAGTAAAGTAAAAGTAAAGTAAAGTAAAGTAAAGTAAAGTAAAGTAAAGTAAAGTAAGAAGTAAAGTAAAGTAAAGTAAAGTAAAGTAAAGTAAAGTAAAGTAAAGTAAAGTAAAGTAAAGTAAAGTAAAAGTAAAGTAAAGTAAAGTAAAAGTAAAGTAAAGTAAAGTAAAGTAAAGTAAAGTAAAGTAAAGTAAAAGTAAAAGTAAAGTAAAGTAAAGTAAAGTAAAGTAAGTAAGTAAAGTAAAGTAAAGTAAAGTAAAGTAAAGTAAAGTAAAGTAAAAGTAAAGTAAAAGTAAAGTAAAGTAAAGTAAAGTAAAGTAAAGTAAAGTAAAGTAAAAGTAAAGTAAAGTAAAGTAAAGTAAAGTAAAGTAAAGTAAAAGTAAAGTAAAGTAAAGTAAAGTAAAAGTAAAGTAAAAGTAAAGTAAAGTAAAGTAAAAGTAAAGTAAAGTAAAGTAAAGTAAAAGTAAAAGTAAAGTAAAGTAAAGTAAAGTAAAAGTAAAGTAAAGTAAAGTAAAGTAAAGTAAAGTAAAGTAAAGTAAAGTAAAGTAAAAGTAAAGTAAAGTAAAGTAAAGTAAAGTAAAGTAAAGTAAAGTAAAGTAAAGTAAAAGTAAAGTAAAGTAAGTAAAGTAAAGTAAAAGTAAAGTAAAGTAAAGTAAAGTAAAAGTAAAGTAAAAGTAAAGTAAAGTAAAAGTAAAAGTAAAGTAAAAGTAAAGTAAAGTAAAGTAAGTAAAGTAAAGTAAAGTAAAAGTAAAGTAAAGTAAAGTAAGTAAAGTAAAAGTAAAGTAAAGTAAAGTAAAAGTAAAAGTAAAGTAAGTAAAGTAA
>JAYXIM010012305.1:0-87660 GCA_037575425.1 Anastrepha fraterculus | reverse complement strand
ATAAATCAAAAAAATGTAGTTAATATTAAATATAAAGATTTATAGGGTCTTCTCGTGTTTTAATAAAATTTTAGCTTTTTAACTAAAATATAAAATTCTATTATAAATTTATATGAAACAGCGTATACTTCGTCCAACCGTTCATACCAGCCTTCAATTAAAAGACTAATGATTATGGTACCTTTGCACAGTCAAAATACTGCGGCCATTTAAAATTATTCAGTGGGCAGGTCAGACTTTATATATAATTCAAAAAGACATGTTTTTGTTAAACAGGCGAGTATAAAAATAAAATTTTCCGAGTTCTTTATATAAACTTTTCAATATAAAATATTTTAACAGTAATTAAATATACTAATTTAATCATTATTACTTTTTATTTAAAATTAATAAAAAAATGTTTATAAATTCAATGAAAACAAAATTAAATACTATAAATTATAAAATAATTTATAACAAACTTATAAATGACTGCTAATTCTATGCATACATTTTAAATCAATTATTCAATAATTTTTAATATTTTATTTTAAAGCTTATCCCTTAAAATATTCAAATTAATAAATTTTTAAATTTAAAAAATAAATTAAAAATTAAAAATTTGTAAATTAAATTTATTTCTAAAAAAACTAGATACCTTTATACACGAATAACATTTCATTTCTAATAATTTATTTAAAATAATTTTGACACATTAACTTTAATAAATTATTAACTCTTATAAAATCGAGATTAATAAATAATTATTAATTATTTGATCAACCCTGATACACAAGGTACAATAAACTAAATTTTCTTTTTAATCAAAAATTTTTCAATTTATTTCAATATTCTTTCACAATACATAATAAACTATTATTAAAATTATTTTTTCACTAAAACCTACTAAAACATTATTTTATATAATTATTTTTAATAAATTATATTAATAATAAAAAAAAATTAATAAATAAATATTAAAACTCAATTTATATTGATTTGAACAAAAATCTTTTCAATGTAAATGAAATACTTTACTTAATAAGCTTTAAATTGTCATTCTAGAGGCACGTTCCGGTACATCTAATATGTTACGACTTATCTTATCTAATAGTAAGAGCGACGGGCGATATGTACATATTTTAGAGCTAAAATCAAATTTAAATTTTTAATCTTTAAAACTTTAATATCAAATCCACTTTAAAAAAAAATTTCAAATTTAAATCCATTTAAATAAATTTATTGTAACCCATCTCTACTTAAATATAAGCTACACCTTGATCTGATATAAATTTTAATAAAAATTATTGAATATTATTACTCTAATAAGATATTCTAATAACGACGGTATATAAACTGAAAAACAAATTTAAGTTAGGTACATCGTGGATTATCTATTACAGGACAGGTTCCTCTGAATAGACTAGAATACCGCCAATTTTTTTAAGTTTCAAGAACATAACTATTACTACCTTAGTATTTATTAATTACATTTTAAATAATAGGGTATCTAATCCTAGCTTATTTATAAAATTTACAAGCTTCAATTAAAATTTAATAAAAATAAATAATTTTAAAATTTCACCTAATAAAATTATACATATTTTATTTATATAAAATTTAACTTTTACCAAAAATATTTTATTTGTTTATTTGTGTAACCGCGGCTGCTGGCACAAATTTAGCCAATACTATATAAAATTACTAATTCCAAATTTCTTTGATTTATAAAATTTATTACTGAGAATAAAAAAATTTAATTATTATTAAAATAAATAAAATCTCATACAAAAATTTACATATAAAATAAATCAATAACAAAAATATAAGCCAAAATAAAACTTTAATAACCAAATAAATCAAAAAATACTTTAAAAATTTAGTTAAATCTATTTATTTAGTAACATTAATTAGTTAAAATTAATATATAAATATTAAATAAATTTGAATAAAACAAATATTTAGTAAATTCCTAATTATTAACAAAAGTAAAATAAAAAAAAAATTTAGTTAAATCTATTATAAAATAATAATTAATTAGTATTTCCTCCCTAAAAGTAAAAAGACCCCTAATCAAATTTACTATTTTTCATTATAAAAAATTCAATGAAAACAGCCTATTTCATTTCAAATGTTTTCATTGAATTTAACTGTTTATATAAAATCAACACAATAAGTATAAATTATTATTTAATTAACTTATTAATAATTAAAATTAATTAAAAATTTAGTTAAATCTATTTATTTAGTAAATCAAAAATAACAGTTATTTGTATAAAAATACTTGTCTAACAGAAAATGTTATGTTAACAGTATAAGCTATTCTACTAATGTTAACATTTTTTACCAAGTACTTTCAGGCGCAGTTAGAACCGTAACTATACAAATATGGTATATTACTTTTTAGCATAAATATATATTTTCTGGAATATACGAAGCCCTGATTTGGAAGCAATAAATGATGAGAAGCAAACTGAAAACATGAAACTTTTAGATCGTCCACTTTACATAAAAATACGAACAGCTCCGTAGTCAGCAAATCGGCAATGTTAACAAAAATCTGTTCAAGTTATCTCTTTTGCTTTGAAAACGTTTGATATTGCAAAAATCGTAAGTGAATTTAATAAAAATTAACTATAAAAATTTAATGGGCTATTACTTGGAAAAAATGAATGGAGAAAAGGTATTGTATATTAAATAAAAAACTGAAAAAAACTACAGCGTTTTAATGGCTCCTCATGTATGAGGAATGAATGAAAACAGAACTAGGTCCCTCATTAATCTCGATCGACTTTCTATTAGTACATTATAAATAGTATATCATCACTATAAATACTATACACTATAAATACTGAATACTAAAATATTTTTCAAAAAATTCTTATTTAATAGTGGACAATTTTGAAGAAAATTAGTTGAATTTTTTATTTTTCATTTATTTATTGGAAAAAATAATTATGAATATTTATTTATTTATTAGAAGTATAATTATGAATAATTATATTACAATACGAAAGGCACAAGTAGTTAAGTCTATCGGCCTCTTTTATTTTAAATTTGCCCGAAGTATGAAACTAGGACTGAAATGAGCTTTCATCATTTATCACAAAAAAAAAAAAATAGCAAGAGACTAGAGATCAGATTCCTTAAAGATGCTTTGCATTCTTTGCAGCAACTATGGCTCCTTGCACTAACTCGGAATGTGTTTAATAGTGGAGATCTAAAATGGATGAACTCTGCGGAAATGGGTGGGACATTCCTAAATACCAGGACAAAAAGGAATAGATAGAAATGAGAAAGCCGATGAGCTCGCTAAGGCAGGTACTCCTTGCCGAGATTGCGCACGTCAGATATATACCCATCACTCTCCTTTCTGAAAACGGAACTAAGGGAGGAACTTGCTCTGGAAATACAGTCAATATGGGAATATTTAACCTCGTACAAAACTATTAAAATTATGCTAAGAATTTGGAATACCGCAACTGCAAGATTTACTTTATCACTGCTTGAAGTACTAACGGAATACTGTCTCACCCCACATCACGCAGCCAAATTTGGATTGGTCCAGCGCGATGCGTGTAACACAAGCAACGAAGCGAATGAGCTGGACAGTGGCAAAGTAGGTATTTCAAAGTGCCCCTAGCTCTTTGTAGGACTCCTCAAGTGTGCCTAGGTGAACATATTTTTCATCCTTGAAGGATATTGCTGACAAAAGGCTGAATGGCTTGTTAAAACTCGCGAAGACGTGCATTAAGAATTAATTGAAATGATATCTTCGACTCCAGATACATAGCACTGGCTACACAATGAAATCTTGGGGCTTAAGTGAGATCCTTTTACAGATCAGCTAGCACTAAGTAACCTAACTTTTCCTTTCGACTTATAAAAGGTGGCAGAAAATTAATCACCCTATTGGAAAACTTATAATTTTTCAAATGACGTGTTACGACAATAATTTTTTTTTATTTGATACAAAGTTATTCAAAAACAAAAATTTTGCGCCACCTTGTATATTTATTTTTGTTTTAAAGCGTTTGCTGATAAGTTAGTTCAAATAATTATTTAAGTAATTCTTTAGAAAATATTTGTATTGAAGCACATCAGATTATAATAGCAAATTATTTCAAATACTTCTGTAAATGTGGCTAACTAATAAATTTATTGCGCCGAAATTTCCGATTGACGTTTGTTGAATGTACACTGATACCGCACCTTGCAACACTAACGGTATTTGTAGCTTCTATACCGCTTTTATATTCATGCGCGCCCACGTTGATGAATGACAAAAAGGCGAATATAATCGCTCGCAGTTTAATGAAAAAAGTGGTGCGTACTTATGTACATATGTATTCATATAAATAACTATGAAGATGACGAAAGCCATAGTGCAAATACTCGTGCATTGGTGGGGGCAAAGTTGCAGAATTTTCGTATAATTTTCGTATTGAATTCGTGAAATTAAAACGAATCCTTGCCGCCAATACACCCACCTGGCTGTGTAGAAGTTGATAGCCAAAAAGCACAAGAGCCAATTTGAGGTTATCTTTCGGTGTTATATGTGTGGATTTTCGGGTTTGCAAATATAATTATTTTTATATTAACTTTCTTCTGTGTCTCATATTTTATAATTGCTGCAACAGCTGGAATGAAGAAGCCATATAGTACCATATGCTACCCATAACAGCAAGGGCAGATTTATGGATAAATACATACATTTCTTCTTCCACGAAGCACATTGCCCTAGAGTTGAGGAAAGCTAGTCGAAAGTCAAGAAGACAAACAAAGTTTATTGATTCCTACTATTCGTACAAAACTCTTTCAGTGATATACTCGTACTAGGTATATTTCCTAAGTCTACAACAAAAGTTCAGAAAGTTCGCTTTCTTTTGTATAGAATCACTAAAAAAATATTGCATTCCTTTTCATAACCTCATTGTTTTTGCTGCGGATAATACCAATACAAATTTCAAAAGAAAGCAGAGGCGTACTTTTAACAATATTTTGTACAGGATGTCATGGGCATACCCTTCGTAAAATCGTTTTGCAGCCACAGATATATTGTCAATTGGCATTGAGTTTGTCGCACTGAAGATTTGTAAATATTTTTAAATTTTCACACCGCGAACAAAATGGTTAAGAAATTTTAACCTTAGGCAGAAGTTACTTGAAAAACAATACTATGGAGCCGATGAATATCTTAGTTCCTGGTTTTCAGCGCCATCTGCGGAGTGGAAGCCACTAAAATTATGTTTTGCTATTGCCTGACGAGGGGCAAACCCAATTTTTCTATCATTTGGTGATTCCTGCACGAAGATTCGAACCAGTGCACTTCCGGATGGTAGTCGCGCACTAACTCATATGGCTGCGGCAACTGCGATGAAGTTATGTACTCAAAACGATGAATGGAAAGAGAAAGACGCTATAGAAAAATGGTTGTATATTTTAATATGACTAAGGAATAATAGGGAAAGTCTAACTTAGTAAAAATTGCCCAGCACAGGGTGTATATGGTATTTCAGGACAACTTGAGAGTTAAACTAATAGCTTTTATTTTCAACAAAATTTAATAAAACTTCACGAATTTTTTATACAATATTAACTTATTACATATCTATAAAATCATTCAATAAAATTTCCATTAGAAATGGTTTTATGAAGATGCTTATTGGTTTCACGCTCAACTACGCGCCATACGTAGTAATCCAGGGAATTAAGGTCTAAGGAGATAGACGTCCAAAAGTTTGGCGTTCTGTGGTGGTGGTAATTTTCAGCTTCGTGTGAAGGAGCAGAGTCTTGCTGAAAGATGTGTGGGCTGTCGAGATGTATGGGAAAGATGTGTAGCAATCCAGAGTTTCTCTGCTGTCTCTATAGCCTGGGTATATGCAGCGGAATTCATCTTAACTTAGGTCCAACAAGTAATACGTGTTTCTGGTTAGCCTAGACCTGAAAACGTTAATTTATGGAGAAGTTTTATGGGCTAGTAATAGTGTGAATTGTCAAATATCAAGTCGAACGGCGGGTGCTGGAAAATTTTTAACAGAGCTGAGTGTAGTGAATTCTTACAAGATAATTTCTCACTAAGTGAGTGGCTTCTGTAGGCAATCAAACTGACTAATAGCAGACAGTATTTTGAATGAGTATTTATGTTTTGGTATGCTCCTTTGAAAAATAATTTTTTTTATCCACATTTTATTACAGGGAATAAATGTGGATTTTGTAGTTAGTATAAAACTTATAGAAACTTAAAATCAGTAAATGAAAATCTTAAACAAACCTATATTACATTATACTATCATATATTACATTATTTTTAGTATCATCTCAGTTTTGAAATTTTTGATTTATTCAAACAAAAAAAAAAAATGACCTAAATTGGGCTCATTACCCACCCAAACTTTTTGAGCTCATCATTCTGCCAGCATATAAAACTAAGCTCACCTGGTAACTCGTGCATCAAGGCAACTTCATAATGTTCTTTTTATTTAATTAAAATTTTTCTAATTTCTTTGTATATTGATTTTCCGACACTGATATTCTGACAGTTTAATAATTACTAATGTTGTCCTCGGCTTCTAATACACCTACTAAAAATGTCCAACAACAAAATTATAAATAGAGAAAAAATGTTCACTTCAATTACGTATTCGATTCAATGGGCAATTCAATGAGATCATTGTAAAGGGTATTTCAACAGCAGCGCCTATATATTGTTTAAAAATAAAAAGCTCTGGAAGCATTGTTGCCTTATTCTAATAGACTTTACTCTTCAAAAAACCACACAAAAATTAGTCTAGTGCAATTAGATCGCATGATCTATGTGACCAGTTTATGACACCATTACGTGACATTTATTGACCGGGAAGCTTAGATCGGAATAATGCAATGTTTACCCGTCTTATATGACTTGTGGTTCAATTCTGTTGAATAAAAAAATAAATATCGTCTAGGCCTATTCCTTCAAGCTCAGACCAGAAAAAATCTTCAAACAAATTGGCTACATCGATGTCCATTGACAATAACAGCTCTTTCATTTTCAACTTCGAAGAAAAACGGGCCTATTATTTCACTAGCCCAAATCCCGCACCAAACAGTACATTTGAATGGATGTAATGAGCTTTCTGAAATTACTCTAGGGTGTTCTTCTCTCCAGATGCGGCAACTTTGTTTGTTGACAATCCATCCAGTGTCAAATGAGCTTTATCACTTAAGAAGATATGTTGTTCTTAAAGATCGACCTTTTTTTTAATAAGTTTCAATATGTAATTATAATTCGCTGGTCTCTAGTGCAAAATTGTACATCTTTTTACTTGACAAATGTCAAAGATGACATAAAAAAAAATAGTTTAAAAAAACTAAAAAATACGCTTTTATTGGTAATCGAACTAAAAAGTAGGAAATGAATTTTAATGACAAAGAGACCTATAATGAAGTAATAGCAAATCGAACGATCAGTCATAGTCAACTACCTCAGAACAGAATTATAACAAAAATTAAGATACAAATAGAATAATTCAAATTAGAGTTAAAAGCGTGGGATGCATTTTGCTTCACTTTCATAACCTTCTGTACATAGGTAGTTGCCAATAGAATGATTGTAATATTTACTACATCAAGCATCCCACGCTTTTAACTCTAATTTGAATTACTCTATTTGTATCTTAATTTTTGCTATAGTTCTGTTCTGAGGTAGTTGACTATGACTGATCGTTCGATTTGCTATTACTTCATTATAGGTCTCTTTGTCATTAAAATTTATTTTCTACTTTTTTGTTCGATTAGCAATAAAAGCATGTTTTTAGTTTTTGTAAACTATTTTTTATTTTCTACTTTTTAGTTCGATTAACAAAAAAGCGTGGTTTTTAGTTTTTTTTAAACTATATTTTATTGTGAATGAAAATTATTGTTATCATTGCAGTCAGTGAATTAATGATTCGATATATTCGTGTTATATTTAATTCCTTTCTTATCGACTGTGAGTCTAAAGCTATGCAGTTATCGGCCGTGATAAAGAAGTAATCGGGATGAAGAACTTATTTCGTGGAGGGAGCCTGAGAAACGGCTACTCCACTCCTGAAACGGAGAGGTAACAACAAAATATAGTGATATAATCAATATGTTACATACTTTTTCCCATATAGATCATTGATTGAAGGTCGATTCTTGTTTTTCTGAATGAAAATTATTGTTTTCATTTAGTCA
Organism: Anastrepha fraterculus; assembly: GCA_037575425.1. NCBI lineage: Eukaryota > Metazoa > Arthropoda > Insecta > Diptera > Tephritidae > Anastrepha > Anastrepha fraterculus. Next base: position 79,482 of record JAYXIM010012305.1, on the reverse strand, counting down.
GTGATTTATAGTCCGATTTAATTGTGTTATATTTAATTTCTTCTTTACCGACTATATGTCCAAAGAAAGGCCAGCATTGGCCTTGACACAGAATAGATACTCTCAGCACAGAAAAAGGAGACCGTGGATTATATTGACACAATCAAGACGAGATGTAAAGTTCCAGTTTAGTTTTTTTAGTTCATTTTTGTAGTGAATTGTATTTTAATCGATAAAATTTTATATGTAAATGAAATTATGGTAATGATAAATTCCTTCTTTATTTGCCAAAATTTTGTTCCGTAAAATAATTCCAAAATTTATGTTTTAATTATTTTATTGTAATTAACAAAATTACATCTTATATGAAAATTATTTCATCTTATATGAACATTGAATAGAGTAAATTTGCGTGTATGAGACTTGTAGTACCTACGCATGTGTAAAGACTATACAAAGTGAGAATGCAACTACCCTGAAAACGTTTTAGCCTTCTATTCGTACTGCAGTGCCGCGTGCCCGTGCAAGTTTGAATTCGAAAGAGTAAGTCGTAGACTCCCGAAATCAGTAAGAGTAACTCGGAGAGTGCAGGCATGCGCAGACCGCGCGTTGGCTCTGTCTTTCTTACTCTTCTACAGAAGATCTACTACAGTGGGCAAAAAGTAAGGTGAATTTATTTGTCAAAGTTCGTGGGATTAAAATTTCGCTCTAGTTATTTTATCCATGAGTTGGCAGCACTGTTAATAACATCTGGGCCAACTTTCATGTGAATGTCATTATCAGTAATATATTTACGCTTGTGTTTACCAAACGACCAAGAGTGCATTTTTCGATTTTTACAATGTCTGATTTGATTGAGCAGAGAAGTGCCATCAAATTTTGTTTGCGGAATGAAATTTCGGCTGCGGAAAAGTTTAGCATGTTGCAGAAGGCATTTGGCAAAATGTTTATAAGTGGTACAAAGACTTCAAAGAGGGTCGAGAACGTGTTGATGACTTGGAGCGCTCCGGACGACCATCGACGTCAACAGATGACCAACACGTCAATAAAGTGAAGGAGTTAGTGCTCAAAAATCGTCGGTTGACTGTTAAAGACCTTACTGATATAATCGGAATATCAGAAGGATCTGTGAAAACCATTTTGAAAGACCATTTGGGCCTACGAAAAGTCAAATCTCGTTTGGTACCAAAAACTCTCAATTTCTTGGAAAAAAGTCGTCGCGTAGATGTGTGTGAAACAATGCTTTCAGACTATCAGGACAAGTTCAAATGCATCATTCCAACAATGCATCAAACAACCGACCAATCAAGCGAATATCGTGCTAAAGGCGAGACTAGACCGAAAAGAGCATGTCAAAGTCGTTCAAAAATAAAGGTCATGATGACAGTTTTTTTCAATTTTGTGGTGTGGTGCACTATGAATTCCTTCCACCTGGCCAAACTGTTAATAAGGAATATTATTTGAGCGTTATGCGTCGTTTACGTGAAGCAATTCGTCTAAAAAGACCAGAATTATGGGCCAACAACTCTTGGTTTTTGCCTCACGATAATGCACCGTCTCACACTGCTCTCGTTCTTCGTGACCATTTCGCCAAAAATTCCACGCATATCGTTCAGCTACCGCCGTATTCGCCTGATTAGGCTCCGTGTGACTTCTGGCTATTCCCAAAACTCAAGAGACCACTCCGGGCAACGCGTTTCGAGAGGATTGAGGAGATAAAAGCTGAATCGAAGAAGGTGGCTTTCGGGGATTAGAAAAATCGTTGGCACAATCGTATTTTATCGAGAGAGGATTATTTTGAAGAGGATGAAATTGATTTACAAGAATAAATAAAGATTTTTCATTTTACTACCAAATTCACCTTACTTTTTGCCCACAGTAAAAAAAAGAAAATATTAATCCTGGCAATCCTAATAAGGATAATGGAAAACTTTTATCAAATTATTGCATTGTCATCGGTCCTTGATAGGTGTGCAAAATTCCAAGTCGATCAGATTTTTAGAAGCCAGTAAAAATTAAGCACAAAGATTCCGTTACATATATACATACATACAACCCGAGCTAATAAAAGTGTGTTAAAAAGGGTACCGTCCAGACATTATGCCCTACCGACACCTAGACGTCACTTTTGAAAGACCCCTTATGTGCTTCATTGAGCCACCAATAACCCCACTAGTATTTAAGATTTTCTAGTACTTAAAGTATTATGAATTTGGCGGCATAAACAAATCGAAATTGAATTTGCATCCCATATCTACTTTGGCGCTTATCAACTGGTGAGGTTCGAGTGTGGCATGTCGCTACTATCGGCATGCGGCCAAATATCATAAAAGTTATTATTTTTGTTGTAGTTGAGCTTTAAATACTTTATTTACCACATTGGATGCAATGGTTACGAGCGAGAAATGGAACTGATAGTATTTTCAGCCTTCCGCTCTTTGAAGGTATTTGTGTTAATCGATTCTGATTTGCTGCAAGAAAAAAATTTAATTTTTAATTAGATGGGTATTTCAGTTAATATTTTGGTAAATAAAACTGATACGTATTTGTATTTCACGTATTGTATGCAACTTGATAAACAACATATACATACATATGTGCATATATTCACGAACATATACTTACATATATACGAGTGGACTTATGTACCTACTCATACTCACGAACTTCATTTAAATCGCGTATCGAAAGCTCATTGAAAGCAATTAATGTTGTTGATTTTGATGGATGTTTTTTGTATTTATTTTTAGTATATTTCTAACAGCATTCATGTCGCTCTTCTTATGTCATCCTGGTGTTGAGTGAATACTTTGACATCCTAACCTGAATCAGATACAAGAGCTGTGTTATTAAGGGAAATACAAATTTGTTGGAAACTTTACTTCGAGTCTTGAATTTTGAGTTATTTTGCCATGGATTATATATTTACTAAAATCCGATAATTTCTAGTTTCTAGCCATTAGATGTCTAGGTATTTTTCACATTTTGAATGGAAGTGCTCAGGTTGAAGATTCCGGCCATGAGACACCAAATGATAGAAACATGTTTTCCTAATAGCGTTTGCCTCTCGGCAGGCAATGGCAAAGCTCCGATTGTATTTCTGCCATGAAAAAGTTTCTCATAAAATAACATCTGCCGTTTGGAGGCGGCATAAAACACTAAGTCCCTCCATTTGTGGGAAAACAGCAAGACGTACACCATAATAGGAAGAGAAGGAGCTCGGGCAAACATCCAATGAAGGGTATAAGCGCCAATTATATGAGTTATACATATATATAAAGTGAAGAAATTAAAAACAAATGATAATATAATATAATAATAATGAAAAATTCCCCATTTTTATACATTTTCTCTATTTAGTTCTTGTTTTTTGATAAAATTTACCTAAAATAAATTTTCCTTTTGAATACATTTTTATTTTATTTTTATAAGTTTTTCTATTTTATTTTTGTTTAATAAAATTTGCTTAGCACAATTTTTATATTGCGTTCTTATTTATTCATTAATAGCTGAGACTATTCTTAATAATCTCTGAAAGTTCTATACGTACAGTGAGCCTTTGAAAAATTGCTTGTATTTGCTTATTAATGTACGTAGCGATGCCTTGATCAACTTACAAGCTGACATAAGATGCGAGCGCTTCGCTAGAGCAATATTTTGAATTGATTTTTAACTGGCTCATTGCACGTATTTGGATATAACTGCCGAAAAGTTATAAGAATCCTATTATGAAATAATTTTTTCCCCTAATGCTGACATGCTCCATCGTTTTGATATTAAAAACCTGATGAACTTCATCAGCAGTATGAAGGGGCTAACACCACCGTAACTCAGACATCGTTCGGTCCAAATACACAAAAAAAAAAAATTAAGGCGGGAAAAAATTTAAAATTATGACTTAAAAGCTTCTGTAGAGTTTTATTGTGTCTTATTGTTACAATGATCATTTATGGGTTAAGGTTAGATTAGGTTGGAGTTAGTTGATACTGTAGACCAGAAATTGATCCAAAGTAGTACCAAGTGTTTGTATGGAGAGTTTAAGAACTTTATATGTCTCTAATACACAGTTTAGATAATTTAAGTGGCTGCTAGCTACGGGAAATTTGCACCTGCTTTGGCTAGTATATCAATTTTCTCGTGTTCTTCAATTCCCTAGTGTCCTTGAACCCAGTAGATAGCTTGTTTCTCAGTTTCCAGCTTTTCCGTCCTGTTCCGGCATTGTTGTACGCAATGCGAGTTTCTCATTACAGCTGCTACTGCTTTGATGGCTGCATGGCTGTCAATGTAAAAGTTTATTGCAAAATCTTCTCTGTGGCTAAGTCTGCTGCTTTCGTTGGTGCGTGGATCTGATTTATGGGTTAAGGTGATGCTAACAAAAATTGGACGAATTTTCTTTTACTTACTAAGTCTGACACAAATTGCTTCATTTTCATTCGCATGGACGTGCTTCAAGAAAATAATCCTAATCAGTTAATATTCTTTAGGGTGAAAATAATTCAGAGCTGTGGCCAACATCAGACCGTTAATGGTTTCTCAGCAATTTTGAAGGAATTAGCTGACGCAAACGGAGTCGTGTCAGCGGTTGGTTATGAAAAGCTGAGAATGTGTTGGGGATATACGAAAAATCATTATCACCCGGTGTCATGGCAGTAGAAGTTTCTTTCACAATCTTTTTTTTTCACTATAGCGTATGGCTAAATCTGGTAATCTATCATCGTTGAGTATTTTTGTACATAATACCATTATGGGGCCTTTGATAAGTAAAGTGTAACTGTTTAAAAGGAGTGTCATAACAAATTGTACTCCTTTTTTTAACAGAAAATATGTTTTTATATAACAAAAAATAGCCCAAACTCCCGATCAAGTAGTTTAAAACACACCTCAGGGTTAGACCAAACGCGGTTGCCGGTCTATTTTCGTTTGCCGAACTGACATACTTTGCCAATCATTTTCGTCCAACACTCCTTTTGCTTACCAACCTTCCTTGTTTTTGGCTTTGTGAAATTTCTTCACGACTTCATGAAACACCAAAAATGAAGAAAAAGTTGTTTCTAATAGCGGTCGCCCTTCGGCAGGCACTGGCAAACCTTCGAGTGTAATTCTGCAATGAGAAAAGCTCCTCATGAAAAATATCTGCCACTTGCAGCTGGCTGGAAACTGTAGGTCCCTCCATTTGTGAAACAACATAAAGACGTACACCACAAATAGAAGGAGGAGCTCGACCAAACACCCGAAAAGGGTTTAAGCGCTAATTATATATATACCTATATATACATATATATATAATATATATATATACATATATTTGACAACAGATTCATGTTAACAACATTTTAAAAGCTTACTGTTAAATAGGGCTGTGAAATTACTCTCAAAAGCTGAATGCTTTTAGTCATGCAGCGAGCTTAGTAAAAAGAGCTTTCAACGGGAGCTTCATTTAAATATAATATATAATACTTAAATAACCAGAGCTTTGGTCAAGCATAAGTTTAATAGAAATTAATACCAGTTAAATTTGAAAAATATGCTCTGTAAAATATTTACACTTTAAAAAGGACCAAAATTATCTAAAAAGAAAAAAGAATAGAAGTCAATCAATATTTTAAAGCAGATATGAAGAAAAAATGTAAGTCATCGTTAACTATTATTTTGATACTAAACTTTTAAAAGCCTTTGCACAATTATTATATGTCCGAAACATTTTTTAAGTTTTGAATCATTTTTTTTGTTTGTTATTGTTATATTGAAATTATAGAACTTCACTAAGTTGATTTGTTAATGTATTTTTTGTGTTCAATGAATGAATGCAAATGAGGTTTTCATTTCGCCTTCATGGTCTTTTGTGTTCTCTACTCCTCACAGCAACTCTTCCGAACCCAGTTCCCTTAGTAGATCTAAGATGCGGCGCGGTTGGGCTGCGCGTATGTGCCTTTCTACCGGCCGTATTCGATCAAGATGTCTCAACCTTCTCCGTGCTACAGCGTCACATTTCAGAAGAATGTGTGTTGGAGTCTCCGGGGACTGGTTGTCGAAACGACAGGAGCCAGCGGACTATTTCCCAGTCCTGTGTAGATGACTATGCAAGCTGCAGTGACATGTGAGAATGGTCCTGGGTATTCTCAGTTTATCACCTTGATGGCATGTTGTAGCAAGGAAGGGCTCTGGCCGTATTAATAGCGATACCGCAGCCTATCTAGCCAATGCATGCGCTACTTCGTTTCCAGTTATACCCCTATGCCTTGGTACCCATATTAGCTGGTTGCGAATGTGCATTCCTAGCATGTTCTATTTCTCGATGTACTCAAGGACTAATGAGGACTTAATCTCAAAGGATGATAACGCCTTCAGTGCCACCTCTCGGTCGCTCTTTCTGTTTAAGTTGATCTGAACTACAAAGAAATCTTTTACTTATTCGTTGAACGTTGTTGGCGACAAGGATATATGAGGGAATACTGAGTAAGAAGCGGCATAACCGAATAATGCGAAATAAAAAAAAAAATATAAAATTAAGATTTTCTTTTCAGTTAAATTAAATATGTACTTGACTACCAAATCGCGGTTAGATGCGAGACTTAAAAAAAGTTGGAAAAGAAATTGGTCCAAATTGCACTCCTATTGGATGCTAATCTAAAGAAAGCTAGGAGTTTCCTTGATTTCACTGGGGCGAATGGATATTCTGTATCAAACTTTTTAACCCTTTATTGCATGAATTAATAAAGCATTGAAAAGAAATGTTCACGGTGGAAATAGCTTTATTTATGTTAAAAGATAAATATTGAAAACAATTTTTTTTTGCGGAACCATATAACATAAACAAACTAGTAAAAAAGTGGAATAATTTTTATCCCATGAGAAAGATGAGTACACCAACTCCATAATTTTTTTTTGGGCAAAAAGTACTTTTCAGTTGCTTTGTTACCTATTTTTGAAAATCAGTCACTTGCACTTTCTGCTTTTTCACCTACTTGCACAAAAGTGAGGTTAATGCGAAATGTCATAAAATCATCATATTATTGCTAAATATAATATATTGTTAATGGATAAAAATAGTTTGAAATTTTTTATAAGACTTAATTTGGAAATAAAATTAAATCAAACTGCAATACCATATATATGTACATAGGTTCATATGCGGTAAAGGGTTAAGGGATGTGAATTGTGTGCTATCATTCACTACTGAGAAAGATCAATACATTGTGAAGTCTGTATTGGCAAACAGAATACAAGGAAAGGCACTTCAAAAGAATGAACCATTGTTGGAACTGTAGGAAAATCAATTTCTTTAAAATAATGACTAGGAATGGGTATTAACCTTTTTAATCGAAAAGTTACAAAAGTTTCTGGAATTTGAATTATAAAAAAAAAAGATAATCTTTATATTCAATAATATCTATTTTTAGATACTTTAATTTATGCAGGTCCATTTGGGAGCGAATTCGTTCTTGCAAGTATTCCGGGGGCATATTATACCATTTTAGTAGATGTTGTGGTGCCCTGAAGTTGTTCTCTTTTTTGTTAGTAAATTCAAACAATTTGAACAACTGTACGTGATATGTATTTTGAAAAACAAGTTAACGAATTTTATAATCTCTTAAGCTCAAAACTGTTTGATTAAAATTATTATTGATCTTCATTAGTTTGTTTAATGTGGTAATTCATTTCTGTCTATAATATCAAAAGCTCTACATAAAAAATTACATTTTTGACCTATTACGCTCATAAGACCACGCTAAATCTATGTTTAGGAGTAAGAATCCTAACTTAACAAATTAATTTGTGAAAGTAGGAGTAATTTATGATCAGAATGGAAATGTCCAAGTTTTTGAATCATGTTACTTAGTAATTTATTATATCCTGAACCAAACAAATGCCCATGAAGACAACAAAAGTTTAAATGAACTAAAATTGTCCAAACATTGTGGTATACTAAACAATTTTAAGTTTATCACCAATAATTTCCGATTTACGCTAGAAATATAATATTGGAAGGCAATTACATTATCCATTCTGGTTTATGCAAAGTTTAAATTTTCAATCATTGATAATAAAAAATAATTTTTTATGAAAAAAATTTGTCTAACCAAAAGGTTTTGTAAAATACAATATAACTTTACAGAAAAGAATAACTTTCGAAGATACTGTTTTGCAAATGAACAAAATACAAACGAAATTGCTGAATTGAGACTTCAAAAGAAAATGCCACTTACACTGCCAGCAACAGCAATACTAATGGAACTAATAATTGCTACGAGTTTACTTATTCTCTTTAAAATTGTTTTAAATAAATAATTAAATATCAAGAAATTCGCAGAGACTGGAATATAAAGGAGGGGCGAGTTATGTATACAAATAACAGCAGTAATAAAAAGACAAACGATTCCCCTATGTTGATGCAAACTACTTGATGTAAACAACAAACCAACTTACAAGAAACAGCAACAACTTACCGAAAATAATATCAGAAAAGCAAAGCCGCGGTTTCAATTATTCGTCAAAAAAGTCGATTAATACAGAAAATCGTAGAGCTGGAAGTAAAAATTAGCCAGAAAACCTTTTGTATAAAAGTATATTCATCAGATTCACAGCGGCGCTATGCCAGTTTAGTATTAGTTTTAATCGGTATCGATCAGTGATACAAATCCATACACATCAGTGCTCTTAGTGAAAAATGAGAAAAATGTCAGTGGGTCAGAGTGTAAATAGACCATAAGGCTGGTAAAAAAAGGTTATGTATGAGCGATAAAGAGGGATCAAGTACTCTCACTGAAAATCAGAATTAGTAGAAGAAAGTCTGCCGTTTTTGCGAACTGGATCATGAAACGCCAGAATATTTAGATTACTTGACATCAAAATTTTTTGGATGGCACAGAATTGATCTGAGAAGATGCTTTCTAGAAGGGAAAGTTTTAAAGTGTAATTATTTACTTTATAAATTTGTTTTTATTATACAATGGAAGGCTTTTGACGCTGGGATTTGGGTTAGAGAATATATGTGCATGTATATAGTTTTAAATTATTGTAAGTAATTACTGTATTTATTATGTTGTAGCTTTACGTCAGAGTTTGCGAAAAAATACATTTATATTAATTATTAGAGGCAAAAAATTCCCCTGTGTGGAATACTTAGGATGGCAATAAAAAATTACATGACTTAAAATGCCGGCGGAGTACTTAATTGTTGTAAATAAATGTTGAACTTCAACACTTACTAGAATACACTGCCATAAAATATGCTGGCTTTTCGCTAATGAATTTAAAAGAAAGAGCCTACGGGAGAAATAAATATAATTAAAAGAATTCATTGCGAATTACGAACTTTTTTTCTAAGACTTTCCATTAAATTTTCGGCTTATAGAATAATCCATTTAATGCCCGGCAGTTAGCTTTAAAGAAATATTAAAACAAAGAAAATTCCATATGAGTAGCACAAGCTAATGGGTATTCCTTAGTAGAGAAAGTCACACTTGCTTGTGCCCTTTCAGGCTCAAAAGAACGATTATAAACTCATAAAAGCAACAACAAGCGTTATATGTTAATGCTTCTTTTGGCGAGAATGCGATTTTATGTACAAATTTTCTTACAGTAATTGATGAACTCATAATTTAAAAGTCAAGCCATAATTGACATCTGTCTAACTAATAACAATTAATTTTTTTTTATCTAAGTCAAGCGTGTCATTTTAAATGTACATACATTATGATGATGATAATAACAGCAGGTGGTGAGACGATTTAAATTTGTATAATAATATTTCAAGAGAAGGAAGAAACACGTCTACTTAAATTGTAAAGGCTGTTGCTAGTGGCGGAAGGTTAAAAGATTAACAGAAAAAAATGACAAATAGATAATACATTTAATAAAAGTCACGTAGTCGAAGAAGAAATTTGCTGCGAAATATAATACATATATATTAGTAAAAGGAATTCATAATTTTTGCCAAAAATGTTTGCGCAAATGGTTTAAAACTATGCTATGGTCGATCTTTACCTCCTGGGTGATGCCACGAATACTAACATGATGGGCAATTTTGGTGATTTTATCGACATTTTCTTTAACATTGAAAATGCCTGAACGGATTCCACGAAACTTGCGCGTAATTAGCTGTTATAGTATCAGAACCATAAGCCTCATCCACAATATAAAGGGGGATCAGATTGGAGGACCTTTTTCCAATAGGGGATTTTTAACAGATCACGCGCGACTACTGTCATACTAAATAAATAATTGTTTTCAGTATTCATTGCCATTTCATCATGGATAGACTTGTGTCGCAAGAAGGTTTACAAATCGTACATTGTATTATGAAAATCGACGCTCTGCGAAAAATGTTCATCGCACGCTTAGGATAACTTATGGTGTAGGTACATGGATGACCCCAAGCCATTCGAGAATAGCCATTATATCCATTGAAAACAACCGTTTGGTGAGGTCTATGGGCTAGGGGAATCCACGGCCCATATTTTTCCAAAGTTTATTTATGCACTAAGTCCAATAGGTACTCAAACAAATATAAATATTAATACAGAATCTCATATTTATTTATTACCAATATTTAAAATCTCAATTGAGTGTTAGAAGGTTTTGTTTCGAAATATATTTATAAATTCGATGCAAATAACTTCCTACATTTTATTGATTTTTGATCTAAAAAACCAACCTACAGGGAAAGTCCTCAGACTTCTTAATTGGCGCGATAACCGCTTACGCGAGTTTAGCAAAGCGCGCCAGTCGTTTTTTTCTCGTGCTAACTCTCGCCAATTGGACACACCAAGTGAAGCCAAGTCCTTCTCCACCTGATCTTTCCAACGCAGAGGAGGTCTTCCTCTTCCTCTGTTACCACCAGCTGGTACAGCATTGAATACTTTCAAAGCCGGAGCCTCAGAAATTGTTGTTCCTTCGGATCAACAGATGTTTCCTGGCTGGAACTAGTTTGCGTTGCCCGAAAGACGGAAAGAAGTAGCGGGCATGACTTCGAAATGTAAATATGTAATCACTTTTCACTTAAATTTTGAGAAGAATTTGGCGAAAGTAAGGTTGCACGCCAGACTGAGTCCCGAAAATAAGATTACAATAACCACCTAGTTTGAAAGCTTACTTTGAGAGGATTTAGAACCATAACAATTTTTGTTCTTGGCGAGCGCTAAAAATAGTCAAAATCGAGTTTTCTTCTTAACTCTTTTATTTATTACTTGTTGCCAAAGCCAGATTTATTGTTAAAAAGATAATTTTGAGTGCTGCATATCCGAAGAAGCTACCCTAGAATGCTTTTTTGACCTATTAAACTCAAATAACTCAATTTCGACCGCTTAGATATAACTTTACTCTTCAGAAACTTGAACATTTTAGTCACCGATGCATTTCTGCCTTTTTAGATTATTAAAGGAATAAATAAATAAATCGCAGTAAAAAAATGTGTATGTTATTAAAAAAAGTTACAGCGAACTTGAACTTTAAGTTTCTTCTTAAATTAGTTCCAAATTATTGTATGTCTGCGTAACTTTTTTCGAAGGAATATGGCGAAAATCACTTTTTGTGATCCAATAGTTGGACTTGAACCGATTTCTATGTTTTTCTTTTCATAAATGCGCTCATAATACACACGTTGCTCTTGATAAGTACATACTAGGGATACCATTCCCGAGATCTTGGTGTTTTTCAGGTCCATTAAATAGCTGGCTTGTATTAGTTGCGAGATATAGACAAATTTTAAATATCGAAATGAAAAAAGTAAAAACTTATATGTGGAAAAATTTTATTGCAGCAGAAGCTTTTCATTTTCCATGAAACTAGTTCTAATTTGCTTATACAGGGTGTTTTTTTATGGGTTTTAGAATTTAGAATGGTAATAACAAATGCCGTCGATGTTTAGCTGACTGAATTTTTGTTGCTGATCAAATTTGTTTCGAAATGAGGAAGGAGCCACCCGTGCGGTGAATGGTGAGCGCTATGGAGCCATGCTCACTGAATTTTTGTGTAACAAATTTGGTCAACAACAAAAATTCACTCAATATGGCTTTCTCATTTCGAAGGAAAAATAAACCAATGACAATTCAAGATGATTTGTCAAACTTTACTGTCTACAAATTTTGCCAGCTGTCAAACCATAGTTATCGATATCGATAGTTCTCATGCAGCTAAAAAACTCGCGATTCAAGTTACACCATTTTGATTGATTTGAATCTACATCTTTAATGTATGCAAATAAATCAGCTCATTCAACCGAGTTAGATTTTAAGTTGTGAGTTTAACCATATATGTATACTAGGGCGGCTTAATTTGTATGGAATGATTTTATTCGACATCGTTCCCAGGTCATTCGGATTCTACATGAAGTTCTAAGAAAATAATTCCAGTATAGTTTGGTCTGAAGTCAATTTCAAAGCCCCCAATTTTGAATGAAACTATCTTTGAGGATTGAGAAAAAGGAGGAGGCTATGAAGATAGAAAGTGAAAAAGACCTAAAGCCAAATGCTTTAAATCATACAACTGCTAAATGCTCATTAATCATAAAAAAATGTATGATTTGAAAAAAAATGTTTTTAATATTTTTTTAAATACTATAAAACTAATTGATTTTGATTGTTTTGCAAGTTTTAGTTTGATTTACAAATAAAAAAAAATTACATACTGCCATGTTTTTTTTTGCAATATTAAGAAATGACTTAAAATCTGCATTGTAGCGCCATCTTGTGTTTTTTTAATAAAAGGTAGGTGTAAAAATTAACTTCGTACTAATTAAGAATAGCTTCTTTTAAAATTTTGAAAGCTCTAAATTAAGCTTAGAGCTATACTCTAATGAACTTTTTGTCTTAATATACATATATATAATTTTCCAATAATTCAAAAGCGTTAATGAATCGGCTGGTGCTGTTCTATGGCTAACATTTACTTAAACATACAATTTTTCCTTGTCCTGCAATATTGACCATTTAGAAACTAAGGTTGGCTCTCTAGAAAACCGATTGCATATCTATATCCCCGGAAATACCCAGAAAATCGTACTAAAAAGTAATGCTCGTAAATAGTAACAAAAGGTATAAACGGGTTTCACTTTAAAAATGCAAATATATGTACATATGTACATATATATGTAGTGTGACAAACAGAAAAACATATATATGTGATTTTTAAAGTCAATTTTATCTTAAATTGTAAATAGTTTTATTTCATGGTATGTTTAAATGCTTCCAGTGATTGGAATTTTTATCATCATTAACACCACAGTCATTGGCAGATCAGGGCTTCCGCAGCTCAATTCTTCCATTTAACTTGACTATTAGTCAGTTCCTTTCAATTGACACCGCTCGTTGTCCTTAGATCATATCCTACAGAATCCAGCCACCTTTTTCGCGGTCTTCATCTGCTTCTTTTTCCACCGGCGCTATGTGATACGCTATACTAGTAGCTCTATTTTTTGGCATTCTGCTAATATGACCCAGCCATATTAGCGTTGACTCTTTATATATTTTACTGCATTTTCTCTTTCTAGAAGAATATCGAGCGCTTTATCATATCTTACTCGATACGCGACTCTGCCATGCAGAGTGGACCATATATTTTTCTGAGTATTTTCCATTCGAAATTTGATATAATGTTTTTGTTATGTCTTTAAGGGTACACACCTCGCAACCCTACGTAAGGATTGGTCTGATTAGCGACTTAAAAATACAAAGTTTGTGCATGCAATGTTTTGTTCGCAGAGTATATTTTTAAAGTAGTCCCGAAATTCCAGTGTCAAAATTTTCCGCTAATATTGGCAACTCTAGCACATGCATATATGTAAATATGCGCAATACACAACTTTACACACAATTTTATTTAAGTTATAACTTCATATTTTGATAAGTGATCAGTAACTGCGATCATTGGGCAGATACATGCGCGGAGAAGCTTTTTTCTAACAAAAATCAATAAAAGCTTTCTATACACGACACTATTGCCAACATTGCCGAATGGAATAGTAGACTATTTTGAATTGAGCAAATAACGAACAGACACGGCTTTAGCACACATCTTTTGCTTTAAGAGCAATACAACGCTATCTGCACCCAACAGCTGTTATGGCTAAACACACAAAAGAAAGAAAAAAAGCACAAAAGCAAAGTATGTAAACAAACAAAATTTAAGCAAATCAAAGGCAGAAAACTAAAGTGAGCAAATCAAAAATCGCAAACTCAAAACTTTTAGTAGAGCAAAAGTTAACGCAAACACAAACTGATAGGCGGAAAATGCTTAAGTAAGTCGAAAATTGAAAAATCAACTAGACCGGTCTAGAAATGATTGAACTGACAAAAAAGGTTTAAATTTTTATTTTTTTTTTGGCTTCTTAAGTATTTCATTTTCTTGGTTACATTAATTTCAACACTGATGCTGAATTAAAATATTTTTTTTTCTGTCAACTCCACCTTTTTTTTACTTTATTCGTATGCGCGTAATTTTCTGATTGCGAGCTCGGCTTCATCTACTCGCAGCTTATTATTGTTGTTGTAATTTTCGGATTCTGCTGCGACAGCGGCTATTGGGCTTCTACTTCTAGTTATGTTGATGTTGGCTTTGCTACTTTAAAGCAGTCGTTGTCGTTGTCGAATCTGAAACGTGTATGCTGGCGATAAGTTGGCTTTTTTTCGTGGTTTCAAGTAGAGTCGATATAAAGGGTCAAGTTGCAACTATGAGATTCGCATTTACTCGCGAGATTTTGATAAGCTAAAAAGTGTTGAATGCGTGCGCATGCGCAAGCAAGTGTGGGAAAGGAGAAGAACATATCAATGCTGATATAAAATTATAAATAAAAATTGGATTTAAACATTTCCGGTATAAAAAACCAAACAAACTTTGCCTTAAAAAGCGATGAAATATGCGTTAGTTAAAATCTAAGATATTTTTTAATGACAAAAAAAAAACCAAAATATTCCAGTGCGTTTATTGAACCGTTAATAAGTTGTGCAAGGTGTGGTTGAGATCAATGAAGATTGTGCTCACTCTTAGTTAAACAAATAGTGAGGAAGTGCTTATAACAAAGGCGTTTTATGTTGTCATGCCGCCGTGAGGATTTAGAAAAACGAAAAAAAAAGAAATATCCAAAAGTTTGTGATAAAACTATGAAACGAGATAAAGTAAATTACTCATAAAGTAAAATACTAGCGTTTATGCGTACAAGTAATAATTTCTGAATAAAACAAGAAGTTACTTGAATTAAAAAGTCAGGAAAATAAATTTCCAGAATTTTTTGTTTCATTACCTGCATAATTGCGTTTAAAGCAAAAGTGATCAAATAAACGGAAAGATGAAGTTGTTTGCATCAGCATCAAAAAATGGCAGTAAGTAAAATTTGCGCATACAAATAAAATAAAAAGATATTGAAATTATAAACTCAAGCCTTTAAGCCACCAAATCGTTCAATGTGAATCTAGTATTAAGAAACATTGTAGGAAATAAGTAAAATAAAAGGAAACAATTTTAGTTTTTTATAAATACAGGTTATTTGTGTTTGAAAAAAAAGAGAAAAGCGAAACTAACGCAAGACTGAGTCTTGTCGAGGCCCTCTGCTGGGAACAGGGAAAAAAACAAAAAAATGGGTTTCGTGTATATTAAAGAGTGTTGAAAAGTTATTCAAAATTGTGAGTTGAACATTTGTGTACGAGTATATCCTTGGCACCAAATTCCTCCTTCACTTTGTGATTTGCTTCGTGGTGTTTTTCATACAATAGAAGGTTAGAAATATTTATGTCACCCACTCAGCGCTGTTGCTTTTTTACAGGCATCCTTTTCATTTCAAAACTACGCTTGGTGAATTGCTAATATCCGCTGAGGAGGAATAGTAATAAAAAATAATCCGTTTTCAGTATATTAATGGATAATGTAAGCAGTGAGGATAAACAAATATAAAAAAATGAAATACAATATAAATTATATATAAACAAAAATTAAATATAAAAGATATATATATAAAAATATCAAAGTTGATTTTTGTTTCAAAATATTTTGGGGTTTTTAATTATTTATGAGTAATGCAGCTGGCACAAAAATTAGTTACCAAATTTTGTTTTTGAATAAATTCTTTACTAAATAAACAAAAATAATGATTTTAAGAGTTGAACATCTTTACTTTAACCTTTATGCTGTCTTGTTCACAGGTGTCAAATATGTTTGACGCACGATACTATTTGCAAAAATTATAAATCCCCCGGTAGGGTCATTAATTTTGCGCCAACTTGTATAAGAATTAAAAACAAAAAATCTTGAAGCAGCCTACACATTTATTTTACAAGCTTGGATTAAATCGCGTTATAAGAAAAATATGTTAAATTAACTAATAGAAATAGCAAATAACAAAAAAAGTTAAATTTCTGATTAAACACATTTTTATTTATTTATTTATTGACTAGTAATATAACAACAAATATTTACAATACAATCAAAATACACTACCTATCAGGATTATCGACCTTATTTACAACAAAAGAAAAAAACATTTTAAGCCAATTAGTTAAAATTCTGAAAATCTGTCTAATGAGATCGTAAATGAATCACCTTAACGAAAAAGGTAGGCTTTTTTGTTTCTGTAAGCCCTCACTTAAAAAGTTGTATATAAGTACATGCGTAAGTGGAGTAAAATAATTGCTTTTTTAATTTCTTCCGGTTTCGTCAAAATTGCAAATCCTTTTAGCAGAATATAGAAGTATAAATGTTTTTATTACCGATGTTTAAGTTATAGTTTAGTAGCTTTGTCGCTGAATTTTATAATAATATACATTTTTATGCTTAAGCTTTGCTTTCCATTCGGGAATTTAAAGCTCTAAAAAATTGTGTCTGCTAAAATATAACTTTGAACTGCCTTTTTAGATTGAGGCATACTCTTGGTTATTTATTGGTCTTTTTAAAGAATATATTCATACAAAAATTTACTTATAACACAGTAGGGAGAATATCAGGTAATGAAAAGTCCATGAGGCGCGTAAACTTAATTTCGGATCGTAGATTACGGATCTGTGTTACTCAAAATATTTCGATTTCAAATTTGCATTGTCTTTTTAGCGATTTAACGATTAGGTATGATTGAAAAGGTTGATAGTTTACCTATTATTACTATAATTTTTTCAAAATTCAACATTAACTTAGATGACTGGATTTTCAATGGATTACAATTAATTTTTTCGAATTTTAATATACTCTTATAATTTTTTCTTTCAAATTAATAGAATATTCTATTCTAACTGGAGTTCTCAAGCAGAGAGAAAAAAGTTGTTCAAAACTTTAAACTTTTTAACCATAATTTTTAGATAGCCAATTGCATTTGTGTGCAAGTTTCAACTGACTAGACCGTTGATTTTTGACATTTTTTCGCCCCTGAATTGTTATGTCTTTTCCTTCATAAAATTACGAGCTCAATTTGTTTTTATATCGAAGAAAAGGTCTAGCAGAGCGGACTTTGAAAGCTGCCCTTGATGAATAACTCGTCTCCAAAGAAGGTATTAGTTCCGTAGCAGCCATAGATATGGTGATCACTTCTGCCTGAAATATAGTAGTGTT
This sequence comes from Anastrepha fraterculus, assembly GCA_037575425.1. Taxonomy (NCBI): domain Eukaryota; kingdom Metazoa; phylum Arthropoda; class Insecta; order Diptera; family Tephritidae; genus Anastrepha; species Anastrepha fraterculus. The sequence continues at coordinate 61,974 of JAYXIM010012305.1, read as the reverse complement.
ACCAACAAGAAGGAATGATAACAGAATACGTTCCGTCTTGAAAAGGGCCCCAGTTGCAAAGCTGTAGTCCAGTAAAGGCTTGCCCTTGTACGCAAACTTAACATCTAATCGGAACTCAACCTCAATATCCGAGTACTAGACTCTCCAGTGAAAAAGAACTGTGCTAGGCAAGACTTAGACGTAGTTTTATTTAACTGAGGCCTTGCTTAACTAACCTAGCTTACCAGAAATAATTGTTTCTTGTTAGCTAAAACTCTACTTAACTTAGAAAACTTTAAGAGTTGTAGGTTTTAAATTCCTGAGTTAAGTTTCTAAATGCAAAGAAAGCCGTGCTAGTATCATGCTGCCGTACACTTTTTTTAATTAGTTTGAATAAAATTTCCCCAAATATACCATACAAAACTGATTTTTCCAATAAGTGTAAAACATATGCCAATGTGTCGGAGCAAAAATGGAGCCAAAGCAAAAAAAAAATAACCAAAACAAAACATTGTAAATTGGATGATGGAAATATCGTTGGTGCACTCTTGGTGACGTGCTTAGTAACAGCTTCTGCGTTTCTACGAAATCTAAGTTAAGTCAAAGTTGTGTCTTCATAGCTGAAACTGCCTCCTTAACATTTGCTTCGCAGGTTGAATATAAATACCTCTCTACCTATCCGGTCGCCTGGCACAAGCCTTCTAGACTGCCTGCGGGTTTCAGTCTAGGGCTGCGCTTGTGATATTTCTATGTGGTTTTCGCAGTGTGTGTGTGTATGAACTAGTATATGCTTCGTAAATGCCCAGAGCTCTGTGTTCTTGATGGCATCAGACCAGAAAACGCGCAAAATTGTGTGAAGACTGCGATTGATAAATATCTGGAGTGCTTCTATAACACGTATTGTTGTGTTCCACACCCTATTGGCATTACTGGGGCAATAAGGAAATCAAAGTTCATTATTTCCAAATAATCGCCAATTTCCAGCAAACTTTAACTGCAGTTTTCGTTTAACCACAACAGATAACCGTCTAAATAAATAAATAAAATAAATAAATATCGAAATTCGTAAACTATAGATATTTCAGAACGGAAATATTAGAAAGGTATTAGCTGTAACGGCTACCAACCTTATATAGAAAAAAATACATGCATGCCTTTTTAGCCGAAAATATATTATTTCCAAGTGTATAGGATTGACAGCCCTGAAAGCTAATACCTTTCCAAATGTTTAGTCGACATTTATCGAAATCTTCTATCTGTGTAAGTAAGTAAGTTATTTTTGGAGCTATAGTACAACACATGAAGTTAATACTGTTAAATCTTTTAATTAAAAATTATGCTGAAAACGCACACTAAAAACTTAATACGTGCAGACAACCTCTTATTAATAAAATTCCAGTTATGGTAGCCACTTTTAGTCAACTAAAATCAAACGCATCATCGAGTTTCTTACACCAACTTCAAAAGTTCAATTCGTACTTAGGATTCTTAAAGTACCTCAATTTTCTGCTCAATTTATCACCTGTTGTTACAGACTGTGAAGTGACTCAAATTATAGTATCCCAGTGCAATGTGTAGGTAAAAATGTGAAAATCTAAATTTAAAATGTGTCAAAAAATTAATGTCAAGGTCACTGTGCGCTCCCAATAATACAAAAAATAAAAAAATAATATAAAAATAAAAACAAAAATACCAACAAAGGTATGACAAAATATGAGTTGTAAAACACGATATGATAACAAAGGAAAAAACTTGGCGCTAACGCTGGTATATGTATGAATACATATGCATATATATACATATATATTTCTATAGATCTATATATATTTATATACATATGCAGAGTGCAAGTGTGCGTTTATGTATATTTGTGCGATTGATTACAAACAATGATAGAGGGCCGTTATGTTGTGTGTTAACCAAAAATGAGCAAAATCAATGTACGAAAACTCATACATACACACACACATAAGCAATGAAACTACTAAAATATTTACCAAAGTCAAACCATCTCACCGGGTATATCAGCGGGTATAGACATCAGAATAAAGAGCACTCAATATTAAAAATGCAAAAACTACATACAGATTTGCAGCTACATGACCATCGCAAACATTTATGCATTTATAGGTAAACGTACACACAAATATATATACAAATACGAATGTTTTATGCAAAAAGCCAAAAAACTTAAAAAGAAGCCATTGAAATTGATATTTTAGCAGACCAACAGAAGAAGAAGTCTACAAAGACCAAGGAGAGGAAGTATATTGAAAATGAAGCAGAAGGAGAGAAGCACTTAGAGAGCATAAAACAAAAATTAAAATAAAAAATTATAACACTTTGTTAATTTTTTTTTTTAAGTTCGCCGCGAGCAGGAGCAGCCCGCCAACAGACAAATATATTTCGAAATAATTTGTAAAATTATCAGGTTTGTGAGTCGAATGCTTATTATTACATATGTACGTATGAGCGCTAAGAATTAAGCTAATTGATAAATTGTAGCAGAGCTATTGGCGACGCTTGCGCAGATGCCGATAGCTGGTTAGGTGAAATTAATCAGCATTAAATGACTATTTCGTTAGGTGATTTAATGCTTTTTTACGAGGCTTTTTTTGTGTTTTAATATCTGCTGAAAGTATATTTACTACGGCTTTTGTTTTTGCGTATGCCAATTGTAGTTTCATTGAAGCTTTAAACACTAACAACTTCCCTAAAAAATGCTAAGCAATGCTAAGTAAACAAATTGGTGCTAAATTCACTATTTTTCACTTTTTTTGGAAATTTTCGCCTTAAAAAATAAATCTATAAACTACTCAAATTCGGTCGACGATCACTTCATAGCCATCAATTTAATCAATTATCACCTCTTTGGAAACTAAAATTGTGGGGTTTTTTCTATGAGTGAGTAGGTGTTTGTGAATTTGTTTGGTTTTTATTTTTTATTTAGCTTTTTTTGGATATGTACTCTTGTGCTTCGAAAAAAAAAAAAAAATTGCAAGAAACGGAGTTAAATGTTTTGATTTAAATAATACACCATGCCTCCTTAAGTATATAAAGGGTGGTTAAATTTGAAGGGCCGATGTTGAATGTAAACCACACCTAAACGCCAAGTTTTTTTCTGCATTTCATTTGAGATTTTTCAATTTCAGACTAACTCATGATATGATACATAATCGAGCAACGCGTTAAAGTTATTCAGGCTTATTATGAAAACGGGCGTTCAAATCAAAATGCGTATAGTGCACTTCGTGATTTTTTCGGTCCATTTAATCGTCCAAAATTGTGCAAAAGTTTGAGCGAACCGAGTCTGTAGGAGATGTGAAAACACCAGTGCATGCTCGTACAGCTCGTACTGCAGAAAATATTGCTGCTGTTCGCGATAGTGTGCTTGAAGAGCCGTCCACCTCAACTCGTCGTCGTGCCCAACAATTGCACTTCTCACGCTCGTCGTTGCTAAACATTATGCATAAAGTCTTGCATTTACACACTTACAAGGTGCAATTGACTCAAGAACTAAAGCCTCTTAACCATTTCAAGCGTCGTCAATGGTCAGAATTGCCGCATTTGGGCGAATGACAATCCAAGAGTGATTGCCGAGAAACCAATGCACCCACAAAGAGTGACTGTTTGGTGCGGTTTATCGGCCGGCGGAATCATTGGGCCGTATTTTTTCCAAAATGAGACCGGTCAGGCAGTTACTGTGAATAGTGTTCGCTATCGTGCGATGATAACGAACTTTTTATGGCCCGATGTGGAAGATATATATGTGGACGATATGTGGTTTCAACAGCACGGTGTCACTTGTCACACAGCTAACGAAACAATGGCGCTTTTGCGCCAGAAATTTGATGGCCGAATAATCTCACGTCGCGGCGATGTCAATTGGCCGCCAAGATATTGTGATTTGACACCGTTGGACTTCTTTCTTTGGGGTTATTTGAAAGAAAAGGTGTACATCGATAAGCCAGCAACAATTCAAGAGCTAAAAAGGATGAGATAATTCGGCACATTAACGGCATATAACCTCAAATATGCCTCAGCGTCATCGAAAACTTTTTCATGCGGAAATACTTAAAAATAAGACGGTGACAGACCATGTCCGGGACCGTATATTTATTTACTAGGAATATGACTTTAAATAGTAACAATAGCGACAAATTAAAAGGCACAACCTTCATATAATATAGACGATGCAAATAATATTTCGCACCCTTATTTCTGGGATAGAAAGTCAACTTTCTGCAGGTCAGTCAAAATCGATTTACAAAACAAAAAAATTTCACTCCACCCAAATATGCACTTATGTATCATATCTGTATAAGTCCAACCAGACGTATACGCAATATTTCGACGAGTAGTATCAAACTAGTGCATGTGCAAGTAGGTATATGCTGAAGAATATCTTATTCTTTTTATTTGCTCATTTGATTTCTAATGCTAGCGACCATACCATATAACAATAATTAATTCTCATTTATATTGTTTACAATTTCTCTATAAGTTGCCAAGGCCTGTCCAGTTCCTGATGTTACGCAGCCACGTTTTCCCTAAATTTTTCCCTTTAGTTTTAAATGATAATTTATATTTTTATTATAATGATATTTTGAATTTCTTAATATGTGGCCAAGGTACGCCATTTTGCGACGCTTTATTGTTTGCAGAAGATCAGGATCACGTTTCCTACGACGTTAACACTTCTATATTAGAGTTACGCTCCGTTTTGGGAATTTTAAAATTCTTTTAAACGTTCAAATTTCAAAAGCCTCAAGTCTGTTCATGTCACATACTTTCAGTGCCCACTATTTCACATCGTATAAAAGTAGAGACCACACGTAGCACTTTATAAAAAGATTTTGGTGTTTCATGTTAAAATCATGGCGGCTGAAGATTTTCTTAAAATTGCAGAAGGTGGATGTTGCCATTTCTATTCTTGTCCTTATTTCAGCTGATGCGTTCCAGTTTTCATTGACCCAATAACCAAGGGGTTTGTAGCTTGAAACTTTTTCTATTTGTTCGTCATTTAATGTTATTGCATAACGAGGGATTGTAGGTCTCCTGCTGACATGGATAAATTTATTATTTTTTGTGTTGATTCTTAGTCCGAATTGCTGATTGATATTGGTGACTTCATTCAATAAGTAAAGTACAAGTTTTACTGCCAATTAATATATCTTTTTTAATAATTCCCAACGTTGTTGAAGTGTAAATTGACTCATGCCGTAAAACGCAGAATTAACAAGACTCTTTGTTTTAATATTTATTTATTTGTTTACTTCAAGTCAATGGACAATTCAGGTAGATTATGAAATTAAATATAAAAATAAGTAATTTTAAATTGAATTCCCAATGACTTTATGTAACTCTTATTTGAGAAAATATCTATGTACTCTAATGAAATATTGCACTTACTTTTTATTAATAGCTAATTGAAATTTTATAGCGATCTAGTGATCGACTTATTTCAGGGAACCCGGTGGTCTAGAAATTACAAAAAATCGATTTTTTTCGATATTTTGAAAGTATAGTATCTTAAGAATACACTGTACCTCAAACTTTAAATTCTTTATTTCGAAACGTCGTTTTTCATCTTTTTTAGGTGCTGTCAAAAAAAAAAAAGAACTATTCAACTGAATCGTCTGAAATTTTAATATGTTGTTCAAAACATCAATGGCTATCGCCTGTACTAGAACCACATTATTATTTCAATTATTTCGCATTTTTTGATTAAAAAACTGAAACAAATCCCGATTCTTAGAGTGTCAAATTCAAAACCGTGCCATTTTGTCAATTTTTGTATTTCTTTTATTCTAGTACGGTACATAGCTACAGTCATACTGATTAATAATTTTTTGGTTTTTGTGTTTCAGACAAATAGAAGAGCCAAATGGACAACACCGTCCAGGTCCATTTTTTGGCAGCATCAACATCAGCGCCATTTTTAAAATTATTAAAATTTAATTTTTTTTTTAATTTTTGCATGTAAAAGAAGTTAAATAAGAAGCCTAAAAAATGTAAATATCGTTTTTAATTTTTTTATTGTAAAAAAAAAATCCTGAAAATACCCTAAAATCTCTAGAACACCGGGAACTCTTAAAGCATAATTGGTGCAAGTGTCGCTTTAAAAGACCGTGCAAAAATAAAAAATTACTTAATTGTTTCTAATCCTTTTTATTTAGCGACATATCATCCTTTGAGGCTTATACACTCGTTCAAAGCTGCTCTAGGTTTTTGATTCCGTCCGAATAATAAAATTTGTCTAAGTCTGAAAAATAGCCATTTGTTTTTGCAATCACCTCCTCGTTTAAATAAAATCATTTTCCTGCCAGAGAATCCTGGGAGGGATCCGAGTGACCAAGTATGGAGTATATGGGGGTGTGACATGAGTTGGAACAATATTTCCATCAATTGTGCGACTCTTAAAGCGTAATCTGTGCGTAGTCATGTGGAAAAGGAAAAAAAACTTCCTACTTTACTTCTACTTCTTCGATTCAAATTAATACCAAACACAAAGAAATAAGACGATCTGGCTGAAACTTCGTGTTTGTTCTTCCAAGAGATGCTACTAACTAAATCGTGTGATTCGGAGATATTTTACGTCACTTGCATGCGCTGAACGATATCGAAATCACTGATTGAATAATAAGACATAGAATTGACAGTCACTGCTAAAACAACATGTGAATCTCACCTCGTCAATATTAACACGCCTCTATTAGAAACTTCTAAATATATAATTCGCATGCCTTCTTTGCTAGATGTTTGGACGAGCGTCTTCTCCAATTTGAGGTGCTTATCTTCAAATTGTTCTAAAATTCACAGGGGGCTACAGTTTTATATTTCCTCTGAACGGCATATGCTTCTTATGAGAAACTATGATACTTTGTTGGCGAGGCGCGACCTCTATTAAAAACATTTTTAATCACAGTCAGCTTCAAACCTGGCACAAGCGAATTGTAATCAAGCGGCCGCTTTGTATTTACTACAGTATTAGTAGATTCCATGAATGGTCTCAAATCAATATTCGCGCATGTATTTTTATTTCATTTTAATGTTTATTTATCATATTTTGTTATATAAACTTGAATCCACTTGCACAGAAATACTTATCCAATATTGACTAACAGCAAAGGGCTCCCATTACATACGTTTTTTTTTCTCTTGATATTTACATATTAAATTAAGAAGAACTTCAAAGTAGAATTTACATGTGTAAATTTACATAAAAACCAAATTTGATAAAACTAGCTTGGTTTGTAAAAATTTGTATTAATTACCTTCCCCGTACCTGATGTCTATAGCATAGCTGCGTGTCTATTTCCATTTTAATTTATTGGTTATCAATAATCACTAGTTTATTTTAGTCACGCACAAACCTATTCGACAACGGCGACCGCTCGTAGAATTTGCTCTCATCTAAATACAGTTGGAAATCCAGTAACCACGATTATCCCTTTAATAAAATATCGGCTGGTGGAATTTGCTTTCAAAGAAACATGCTTTGGACATAAAAGATTTAGTTATCATTTCTTTTACATAACATGCGTACGAATTAAAAGCAAAAAAGTTTGCTTAGGCGTTCTTCGACATAATTTTGGTGGTTTTTAGAAGCCACCTATATCGAATGCATAAATATGCAAATGAAATTTATTTTAATAAATTAGTAAGGGCTTCATATGATTATCGGACCATAAGGTGTATAATTTATTGACAATTGATTTCTTAAAATGCGGGTTATAAATTTAAATCATTTTAAAACTATTGTAAAAAGTAATAAAGCTCGAATATAAAGTCTGATCAGCTTAGGTAGTGTGGGGGACCGAGGGTAGCGAAAGGCTTAGCATCAGGGAAGGCTCGTTTGGACTTTAATTTATTTGCGATTTATATAGTAGCTCGCGGTGGCCTGTTAGGGCTCACCAATGTGATGCGGCGTACTATATGTTATTAAATTTATTGGGCTTTGTAGCTCGCGAGCTTCTCACACAGAATCACTCTTTTGAAAAGAATTTGATACAATATACATATGTATGTATATGCGTATGTAGCAAGCAAATATTGAATGCTTTTAATTTGGCATTTGAGAAGTTCGGCACTTTTTGTTGAATAAACAAAAAGTGCAACTGTTTTTCGATTCGTTTTCCCGTTCACCCTGAATATAAAACATAAATTATAGGCAACATTTTTTTTTATCTTAGAGAGGTTGCAACTCAGACAGCGGCAAAAGTTCAAGTTCTCATAACAACTGAACATCAAATTATATACTTATATATATAAGTATACATATTTTCCCGTGCTTCTTAGGTGGAACATAAGAACATCAAATTACCCACTTCAAATTTGAGAAGAACCATGACCTACACACATTTCAAAGACATTTTTTAGTTTACCATCTCTAACAACCTGTTTATTATTATTGTTAATTTAAATGCGAATAGCAAGAATAGAAATATGTGAGTTACACTGTATAACAAAATGTAGAATGTTTTTTTTAACAAACAAAATTCTGCCAACGGAATACGATACCAGTCATTCACCGTTTTTTTAATTTCATTTTGAATTTTGAATTGGTGGACGAAGCTTTTTCTTTCTTAGGATGGTTCGGCTTATGAAATCGCAGAACCCTTAAATATGTGAAAGAAAATATTAGATGCTCATATTGAAAATCCATATTTCTTTGTCAAACAAGGCGAAGAGCAGACTGAACCATGGAGAAGTATAGCTGGTGTACTCCAAGGAAGTATTATGGACCCCATCCTATACTTGCTATATACTTACGATCTCCCAGCTTCTGAAAAAAGAGGTTGTCTGTAAAGTCGGTTTACTGACGATAGTTTAACGTGACAACGTCATAAGAAAATATTGATGGAATGGTTGCAATTTTCAAAACAAAATTTTAATTTTATTTGTTTGATAGATATTTTGTATGGATATAGAGGAGGAGGTAAATGCAATTGCAATGGAATAGGTCAAGTTACAATACATTTACACAAACGTGAAAAATGACGAAACATTTATCAAATTCATGAAAGATATCTTCAATTTCGATTGTGCATCAGACGTTAATAAGTCAACAACACCAAGAGGCACCATCATCGATTTGTCTTTTTCAAGACACTTTACATTTCCTACTTTTTCTATCATCGTCCTATTCTCAACAGAGAAATGGTTCATTACCATGCACACAGGAAGAAGGCATATGCAAATACAAGTATGTGGATTTATACACAAATGCGCATATACATACATATACATACATATATATGCTCACTCAAGTAGGACAGAGCCAGATGTCGAACGTTGAAGAACGCGGGGGCCGATTGTGCTCTTTGTCGTTCGATCCGCGCTCTCGCTTGCAGTTCAAGCACATTAGCTTACATACGCTTGCGTACGGAATAGATTCGTATATTTGACATGTCCATATGACTTGTATGCATCTTTACATATAGATTTGTTCTTTTTGAAAATTGCGCGAAATTGTATATGTATATGCATGTTTATAAACATATATTAGTATACAACATATCTTATAAGGTATATGGTAAATATTACCATACATTTTTTCCTTCATATATAATAAAAAAATTAATAATAATAACATTAAAACAACAGGTATTATTAACAAACTTGGTTTTATTTTAAATTCTTCAAGTAAATCAAATTAATAATAATCAATAAGAAGGCATATGCAAATACAAATACGTGAATTTATATATGTACATATGCGCATATACATACATATATACGCTCACTTAAGTAGGAGAGAGCAAGATGTCGAACGTTGCCGTTCGTTTGCTTTGTTTGCTTTGTCGTTCGTTCCGCGCTTTCGCTTGCAGTTCATTCAAGGTAACGACAATGAGCAAGGTAACGATAAATGAGCAAGGTAACGACAAATGAGCAAGGTAACACTAATGAGCAAGGTAACACTAATGAGCAAGGTAACGACACATTTTTTCCTGCAAATAAAACTCAGAAACCTATATTCTTTACCACAACCAAATTCTCATATTTTTTTCGAAAGTGAGCCCTCAGTTTACTCATCTATCTTGAAACCGATATGGACATATGGCATTCAACTTTGGGGCACTGCAGCTAACTCCAACATCGAAATACTTCAGAGATTCCATTCGAAAACCCTCAGAATGATCTCCAACTCCACTTATCATATCACAAATGCACAAATTCATCGTGATGTCAAAGTACCCATAATAATTGAAGAAATAAGAAAATATGCCACATCACACAACAATCGCACTCAAACCCAGACTAAAGAGAAAATCTACAAAGGTCTATGATAATAAATTAGTCAAAATTATTGTTTGTCATAAAATTAGTAAATGGTTGCCCTCCTGGGTGTATTTCTTAAGTGTTTTTTTTTCTTAAACGAATTAAATAGCTTTAAGTAAAAATATTGGTTAATCTTTCAAAAACAGATCACAATAAAGAAATGGATTTAAAAAAATAAAAGCATGTGAAAAAGTGAAAACATTTACCGATTGAAGGATCACCTCCCAAGACGCCGAAAGTTGCACGATCTCTGAGCTGGGTATGCATTTTATAGTCCATATATATATATATATCCTTTAACTCCTTGTGGAGCATTGACCACGCAGTTGTATCTTAATAAAGTGAAAACTTGAAGTCGTTTAAAAACCGCGTTGATTTTTGGAAACTTTTTTGGCAAACGATGCTGCGAGTTTTCTTCCATATAAAGCGCATGTGCGGAAGGCTGTGTGAACACAAGTGTACGAGCACGAGTACGATGAACAATAGTCGCGTGTTACTGCCAAATATTTGCATTCAAAATAACGAAAATAGAATTAAAGTAAAATGTCCCCTGTGAAAAAAATCATTTTGTTTTTAACCGGTTTGCTTCCGATCTTTTTCTCATTCTAATTATTCGTTATTCTAATAAGCAAATTATAAAGGTTCGCTTTTTATTCAGCGAGTATCTGTATTTATTCAATTTATTTATATAATAAACAGAACTATGGAATAACATGTTTTCATAGTAACTGTTCCAAATAAAAGAAATCACACTGAAACTAGGCAAATTAATTCAGTATTGTTGTATAATGCAAAACTGTTTAAATATTCGGTCATTCTATTTATAAAATCATACAAAAAATGTCTACTAGCATGTCCGTGACGAAGAAGCGAATAGCTGTAGTTATATAATATAAAATATTTTGTAATGTTGCGACATGTCGTGTATTTTTGAAGGGCTTGTAAATATCGGGTGTATTTTTAAGAGCTTGCGAACTTAAAATTATAATGCAAAACAGAAATATTGTTGGAATAAATTTTTTTTGTTATAATCTGGTAAATAGTTCTATGGCATTTAATTTTTGAATATGATATTCGGCATATCTACGCCACGGCTACGAGTTGCATGATCCATTCGAGTCAATGGTGGCTTGAATATTGCAATCAATCGATTGTGAAGCGCGCTGTATGGCAGTGTGAAGCGCCCTCTTGTTGGAATCAAATGTCGTTGATGTTTAGCTGCCAAGTCAGTCAGCAAGGCTCGACAGTGTGCGTCATTTACTGTAAAAGTACGTTCCCATATGCAGCAATTAGCAATAAATCCACAAAATTAATCTGCCCGTCCACCTATGGCAGATTAGCTGGAATATTGACAATCAGTTCGTTTCAACCAGACTGTTTTGAAAGGTTCTCCTTCATAGAAATTAATTTGGTGGAATATTTTATTGTTTTTGGTTTGCTTAATTATTATTAACTATTCGAAGGAAAGTCAAAGAGAAGCTATAGTTAGTTTAATTGAACAATTTGCTGCTCGTTATAGACAGTTGCAGAAAATCCGTAACGACGTCTATTAAGGTAGCAAACAATTACGGCAGCAATATCTAAGCAAAATACCGTAATACATTTTATAATAAGCAATAACAGGCCAACGCGTCGATGGAAACACGCTTTTTTCTGTAATATGAATGTTTAGTTAATAATATTTAGCAAAAAATGTATTAGAATTATGACCACAAATCTCATTTCTTTGCCGGCGTCCATTTTATTTAGTTTTTATTTTGACGTTACTCCTTACACTCTCAATAATAATTATCGATAGCACAGAAAACGTATGTGAACCCATTGTAGCTACAGCTCCTTCCTCATTCCGAAAGAAATAAGGACCGATATTGCCGCGAGCGTCTAAACCGCACGTAAAATGAACGAAGTACTTTTCGAAGTAAATTTCTACAATTCGGTGTTATTCGGGCGTTAAACGCTTCGTGATGACTTGCCAAATCTCACTGAACAGTTTTCCATTCTCAGCTGTCAAACCATAGTTATCGATATCGATAAACACCCGATACATTGAATTGCCTTTATTAGGAACTTCACCGAACAGCTAATAAAACTTATAATAATTGGCACTTACACCCTTTATTGGGGAGCTGCTACTGGTAAGTTTGTTTATTATAAACTTTTTTATGGCAAAAATACACTTGCCGCTTAGTCCTTAACTGTCGAGCAGCGACATTTCCAATGTTTCTCTAATTTGCTGAGCAGGCAGCTTGGAACCAGTCAAATGATAGCTAAGCATAATCATATCAGCCTCGGCTTATTTCCAGTTCTGTAAATGTTGTAAATAGAAAAACAAAAGAATTGTTTACTATACACAAAAGCGCTCTTCGTCGTAATGGAATTCATTATACGGACGTGACTAAATGAACATATGCACATAGTTGGCTCGGTCTGATAACGAAGGAGCGCTCTTCCAAAATGCTAAAAACAAAAAAAACAGCTACATGAAATACTACCAAAAGCGGTTAGCGTCGGATACTAATAAAACCGCTCTGCGTTTCAAATAACGCAATACACCATTTATGTTGCTTGTTTGCAGCAAGTGGCTCCAATGTAAACAAATCGCACGTGGCAACAGCACAAGCCAGCCAACCAGCCAGATAGTTAACCAGCCAGCTAACAACAATATTCAATGAACGAGTGGGAAATATTCATTATAGCGAGTTAGTTAGTTGTAAACTTGTTGTTAGTGATGATCGGTTGTTGTTATTGGTGATTTATGTGTCGAAAGCATCTTGGCAACCATGTGAACGAGTTTTTGTTAACTGTTTACCTCTGCTTTGACGTTTTAGAATGAAATGAAGTGATTCAATAACTGCGTTGAGTGCCGCTAAAGCGATAGATTGTTAACTTTTGTATTTCAATGAATAGACAACTTTTTTTAAAGTGATCACCACAGTTGCCTCATGCATTCCCAGTCTCATACACATACACATATATATATATTGCTGCACAAATGGACTGCAATTTCGTTCGACTGGCTTCGTAAATATTTATTTGTGCAACGCTTGCACATGGATTGGAGCTTTTCCGGATTTAGTTTGTGAGAAGAATTTCAAACTCATGGGTAACCTGATTTGGTCTTTCATCGAGTTTTAGTAATCACTTGAAAACTTGTTAATAAGTATTATTTCAAAGTTTAATGGGGCTGGGATTTTGATGAACCTGTCAGTTGATGGCTGAATAAAATAAGAAACATTTTTGCTGGCGATTTTAAGTTTTATGGCGGCCGCAGTGCTGAATTGCTATTGTGCGCGGCATTCACGCTAGTACGTTTAGAAGTGGCGAACTCGATACCTGTTCCCAATATGTTATTAAACTAACAGTTTTTATAATAATAGCTGTAGCGCCTTAGCAGGTAATGTTAAATCTCCGGAGGAGTTTCTGCTATTAAAATATTAAAATAATAATTGCCGTTCGAAGGTGGAATAGAATTGCGTTGGAAAATCTGGTCGCACTCGTTGTAATGTTTTGACTCTGTGCTGATCTACATACATATGTATGTATGCATGTATGCAAATTGTTCTTCTCCCACTATGTCACTGAGACAAAAAGTGCTGGTTATTCCAAAATGCAATTTGCTTACTTCCCGTCGATTGTCTTTCGTTAGAGCTTCTTAAGAGCAATTTCAAAAGGGACATAAAGGGTATTTCAAAACACGCTCCCAGATGTTTTCTTTTTAAATAAAATATGTAAAAATTTAGATTCTTTTATATTCAAAATATGGTTCTTAACAATTATAAGTAAAAAATTATTATTCCTTTTTTTCTTTAACTCTTATTGGGACGAAATGCGTCAACTACGCCTTTTCACCAATGGACACGTTTTTGAGCTATATATCCTAGTTTAGTCCTCCTAAGATCAAGGAGTTCATTTTAGCTTATGTTGAGCGCCTCCAGGTGGTATGTGGCCTACCCACTCCTCGGCCAGCTTGTTGAAAGGGGTTCCAACGCAGGGCCTGCCTAGCAACACTGTCATCATTTTGTCTAAGCGTGTGCCCTATCCACTGCCGCTTCCCTTTTCGGCTTTCAGTAACCCCATCAAGCTGATTAGCTTCTTATACCGCCACAAGGAAAGTAACCGCGGGAATCAAGAGACGCCTGCAATCGTTTGTCAACCGCTGTCTTTGATTAATTCGTAGCTGCAGCATTGAATACATCCAAAAGATCAAACATTGTATTCTGCGAAGAGTTTGGAGTCTAGTTTAGAGCCTCTAATCTGTCACCTACAATACCCATCCAAATGTTAAAAAAAACGCCATATCTTCAAAACCTTTAGTTTGCTTCTTTTGGTTCTTTAAATATTTTAAGTTCTATTTTATCACCCTGTATATTGAGTGCGCTAAATAACTATAGCAAATGGTCTGTTTGACAAGTTTTTAATTTTAATAATATTCTTATGAAAATATGCATAATTCTTCTACAAAAAGCTTATTAATCCGAGTTTCAAATTTTGTGGAGTCTCAAAATAAAAAATACAACATATTTTCAAATTTCAAACTTTTTTATAAGTTAATTTCAGTACGTATTTTTTTAATTTATCCATTTTATACGTATATATGTATATGTAAGTACATATAATAGTAGGAGAGCTGGTAAGCATTTTTGAGCAGGTATTTGAGGCACAATAAAAATTATCTAGAATACTTTTTTATGTTGTCTAAATACAGACCTGGCTATGGGGTGGCGGGGTTAAACAAACCCTTACATTAAAAAAAAAAATTATTTATTTTGTATGCAAACAATTTTTTAAGCCACTCTGAAAATTTAATATGTTAAAATTGAATGTTTGGAAAAAAAATAAGGCACATTATTTGGTTGGGTCTGAAACTTTGCCAGGTGATTGCATAATACATATGTAAACTTTTTAAAAAGTGAAAAAATGTTTTTGAGGCACGTGAAGTTTTTACCACATATTATTTATAATTAAAAAAAAAAATAGTGCCAAAACGACAGAATGTTCTGATGGGACTTTCTACCTGCCAGGTGTTCGACAATATTTTCGTGAGTGTGAGTGAACAACGCTATGTCTAGACCTAAGTGTGAGTGAGATCGTATATCGGCAGCTCTCTGCGTCGAATAATACTGCAATGGCTCTGGCGAAATCACGTGATTTAAAGTTCCCGAGTTAGTTTGAGTGCTACTTTAAAATCTGCATTGCATTGCTATATTGACTGTATTCAGCGTTTCAGAACGGCATGAAACTAGGAGTCGAAATTTTTTATTTCCAGGTACCTTTTCTATCCGATAGATAGAGTATTCAGTTTTATAGTTCATTTTTGCATTGATTTGTTTTTAATTTTTCCGCAAAGGGACACAATAAATATAATATTTTATACATGCTTTATATGGAGAAAAATGCAGTTGCATTACTGAAATTGAATGAACCTTAATATACCTAAAGTTATACGAATTATTTATTATTATTTCCATAAAGTCTGACAACTGATGCTACTCAATCCATGGAAAAACTTTGGAAGAAAGGGGAAAGGGAGCATGCATTTATCCTCTTTCTGGAAAGGTAGCGGTCGCCCTTCGGCAGATAATGGCTAACCTCCGACTATATTTCTGCCATGAACAGCCCCTCGTAAAAAATATCTGCCGTTCGGAGTCGGCTTAAAACTGCAGGTCCGTCCATTTGTGGAACAACATCTAGACGCACGCCACAAATAGGAGGAGGAGCTCAGCCAAACACCCCGAAAGGATGTGCGCGCGAATTTCATATATATATATATATTATTAAGCAGTTCAGGATGGGCGGCACAGTGTGAAAATGAGACATCTTACATCGTCTTTAATTATTGCTTCATGAAGTATGAAATGTTCAGCACACGCGTTATTATTATTTGCTTTCACTTCGTAAAACAGCTGACTGTCTAGTGGAAGACTACCATTGGTAACAAATGTCACATTCACTAAGAACCCGAATCAGCCTATTTGGAATTTAATACCTATTGCAGGTCTCAGTTAAGACAAAAGTTACAAATATGAAATGTCGTAAGGCAAGTCCTATAACCAATATAAGCTTCTCTATAACTTGATTTTTCAAAAAAAAAAACCTCGAACAGCGGAGCCTATGGGCAGCAATTTTATAAAAATTTGTTCATTCAGTGAAATAAATATAAAAAATTATTATAGTCAAAGTTGAAAAAGTTCAAAAAACTTCGACAAATTAAAATATTTTTATCAACTTTAAATTTTGGAAAAGAATTTTTAGAGAATTTTAAACTAAGTAATCGGCCTTATTGTTATTTTGTTATCTAGGGAGTGCCGTCAATAGCTTAAGACTGGTAAGTAAGAAAGTAAAAAGAAATCCATTATTTTTGCGCAAACGGCTTAAAACTGTTTTATGGTCGATCTTTTACTCCTGGGGATGCTACGACCGTAACTCGCAACTGAATAAATAAAAACAGCAAAATATTTTTTTTAGTGTGAAATCTCACCTTAATAACGACCATAAACTTTAAATTCTTAATCGATACTTTACCAGATATCGATCACCACTGCCATCTACTGAGAAAATTATGTATTTGTATTTATATAGGTACATAAATCGATAGGAAAACTTCTAAATGCGTTTTTCTCAAAACTATGTTTTTTGAACTGGTGATCACTGTAACTTAAGAAACGCTAGGTAGATTTCAATCAAATGTATGCTGCTTTTGAAAAACATAAAAAACTCGTGCCTGATCGAAGGATTTTTTCAACAATTTCGATTTTTGTTTAAACAATTAATTGTCGGTTTTTTCTTGAAAATCTTAAAAATATTTACTGAGGCCACCATATTGTTTATTTTGAAAAAAGCTTCGATAAGGCACAAGATTTTCTCTTAATCAAAATAATTTCTCTCCTAGGATTAATCGACAATTAAACTCTAAGGACTTGTGGTAATCACCACAAGGGACTTTTGAGAAACGGGCTCCACACAAACGGCGATAACTTTTACAATTTTTTGTTTGTTTTTGAAATTTTGCTAAAGTCAAGACGAAATAGCTATGACTGTTTTTTTTTGTTTAAATAAAGCAATTGCCTCTGATTCTTCTATTTCTCAGCATTCTACAAAATTTTATAAATACGTACATTTTTTTAATTTTTGAAAGGCACTGGTTTTTCGCTCTAAAAACACATCTCATAATCGGAATTTTATATTTTTAACGACGTAAGTTACTTCATCTTTCTTTCATGGTTACGAAAAAAGAAAACTAAATCAATATCACTTACCATTCTCGAGATATGATCTTTTGCGCAGAGATTGCTTTATTGGTATTTAAATTCCCATTAGGCAGTAATGGGTTAAATTAGATATCACATTAATTCATTAGCTTGAAATGATATGCTGATAGCGTGATTAAGATTTTACGAATTTCTGTAGTTTCTTATTCTTTATGCATAATATATTTAGTTTAAATATAGACAAAGATTTATTGCTGAATGGTATTTAACTCCTCACTAAGCCATATGAAAAAATCAAAACTCTTCAACTGGAAGTACGCTTTGTTGCGGAAGTGATCGTTGAAGGTGTACCAGCAGCAGAAAACCAATTCAATGCAAAAGTAAATTCCAAAGTGTAAAAAGAAAAGAAAAAATCATTGAAAGGGTGCAAAAAAATTGAAACTCAAAAATGAAAAAGCAAAGGAGAATAATTTAGCTTCATTTTCATTTTTTGGTTTAGATTTTGTTTTTTTTGTTGTTTTACTCTGACTAGCCTGCAATATGAAGCCATAGTGTGACAGTCACTGTCATTGCCAAGACCAACACCACAATGACTTCTGCTTTGGCTCTAGTTCACCAGCATCGATACAAATTTATCTGATTGCGACGATAAAACGAGCAACCGCAACAATAAAGCAAAAAAAAGTAAGAAGTGGGTCAAGTTGGTTTGTAGTAAGAATTTTTTGAACTTTTCGAAATTTAAAAACAAAATGTATGAATATATAGATATATATAAGTATAAATAAAATTCGGCACGAAAAAGTGTAGGAAAACCAGCACAATAACTCACACGCAGAAAGCTCGCAGAGCTAACCCTGCAGAAAACTGCTAACTCATGACCGGCTTGTGTTTCTTATTTTCCATATTATCAGTTAGTGAATTTCGCACTACGATGCCCTACAAAGCCAAAAAGTCTCTAATGTTAAGACTTAGTGTTAACTAAGGTCAATACCAGGATGTCTCAGAATGAGTGTTAAATTTGATAAATTATACTCATCTATGAAAAATCAAGTAGCAACCCAGCTGGCGCTGCTGCTAATGTTGTCATAATAGCCTATAGAATTTAACCTTAAAGTTCCAGAGATCGTAGGTCGATTTTTGAAGCAGACTAAAAACTTTGAAAGTTTTTTTTTCATTTCTCAAATTTTTGGACTTTAAGTTATAATTGTAATAATTTAGATAATTTGTATACCTATCATTAAAATTTAAATACATTTAATGAACACACGAAAATATAATATAATAAAAATACCTCCTATTGAGAAGTTTTGACTATTTACGGATTTATTTTTGAATTTCAACTATTACAACTCTTTTTTAATATTTCATTTTAGTTCATTGGACTATAGTCCAAAATAATTCAAGATTCAAACTTTGTACAAAATTTATAAAAATTTGACAACTTTCCATCAAAATCTCAAACCATTTAACAGAAAAATTCGAAAATTTTGATATGGGGTTTTATTGCCTCTTAAATATTATGTTTAATAGAAATAAAGTTTAAAGTAGCTCGACATTCTCGTTGATTTGTGATAAATTTTTACGCTGAATGTGGTGCTCATTTCCACATATAACGAAGCACTTTGTTTTTTACATGGATAAAATGTGAGAAAATCGCTAGGAGAAAAACTATCAAAAATCAACGAAAATTCTGAACCAGTAATTTGGTTCACTAGTTCAGAGTTTCCTTGTGGGGCATAAGTTGTGTGATTGCCAGTTGGGTGAAATTATACCAGTTGCGTGTTGAGTGCGCACCGAATATGAGATAATTTTGCTTCTTTGACAGTATTTTATGTCTCATTGTTGTGGTTTTTTGTACGCAAGCTGCTGTTCCTTGTTCTGAAATTTATTTGTAATGCTACATCAATGGGCTTTTGGCTAAAAAATGCTCTAGCCTTTTTTCATTTCCTTGGGAATTCCTTAATGGAATATTTTGTTTTATCAAAAAACGTGATCTTTTCCCGGTTTCGCATTCAATATAATTGGTCCCTGATACTGGTTGTCTTCGATTCCATTATTGTGGTCGTGTTCGCCTTTACCATAAAATCAAAAAAGACTACACAGCAAATGTAGTATGCACGGCTACGATGAAAACTCGCGCGACTAAAAGACCAACCAACAAGTAACACTTACGATGAAAAAAGAAAAAAAAAATTGCAGTCAATTCGTTGTGAACTTGAACTTCATTGAAGTGACAACGATAAAAGGAAATGCATATAAGATCTCATTGAGCTACATACAATGGGTCACTTACGTGAAATCGCAGTCTTTAATAACTTTTTTTTTAGTTTTGAATAAATAGCGGAAATTTTTGTTTACAAGATTACGTAAGCAAGTTGGTTATCCCACCTATCAACAGAACCTGTGTAATTACCGCAAAGAATATTTTTACATTTATCTGTACTCTGCTTCTTCTGGGAACTGTTTTTAATCGGACAGCAGTAATTTTTTCACAAAATAGAGCAAGTAACGGATACCTTTTTGATAACTTGTATAGTAACCGCTTATTAATGTACCGAACGAGTGACTCATAATTAGCAGGTTTATTTATTATCGAAAAAGAATATGCAACTTGTCAAGGTACGGCAGCTTATGACAGTAGAGGAGATAAATGCCTATAAATATTATTGTAGAGGAATGAAATGCGAACTTTTTCGTGGTCGAAGACAGAAAAGCAGTAAGTAAAAAGCAGTTTCAAGTAACTAGTTGTAAGCAGGTTAATTTCAAAATACCATATTGTATGGGCTTAAGTCATGGAATACCATATTTTTACTGTTGTTAATCCTTCGTTTGGTCAATGCACCTGTTCAAACCTTCTGTTTTTAAATTCAATTTCTAATATACTTTGCATAGTTTCATGAATCTTTGTAACGGCTTTACAACAAAAAACATCATATTTTTTGACATATAGTAAAATGTATCGTGAGCAGTTTTTTGTGATACAATTTATTTATATTTGAAATATACAAGGCGAAGTTCAAAATAAACAAGACTGAGCTAAAATAGAAACGATAGGAGCTTTGATCTGTACTTTTGATGTACTGTTTTGCGCGATCTAAAAGCTTTTCGAAAGAGTGTTTCCGGTCATTGAGGTCAGCCTTTTGAATGGCTTCTACAGAGGCAAAACGTTTTCCTTTCATGTCCAAATGTAAATTTCTGAATAGGTAGAAGTCCCAGGGAGGCATATCAGGCGAATACGGTGAGTGACTGATGGTTAAAATGCGATTTCTAGTCAAAAAATCAGTCACAAGAGTGACTGCGGTATTCAGAGCGAACTCGACGACTGCAATGCAACAAACGCTTCAGAATGTGAAGATAAGAAATTGCATTGACGGTTTGGCCCGTTGGTACACAATTGAGCATAGACTTGCTTTTTGACTGCTCCAAAAGCAAATTTTTGGGTGGTGGCTCGCCTTGGGCCTTCCATTCGGCACTTTGACGCTTAGTTTCAGGTTCATGTTGGTAACTCTACGTTTCAACACCAGATACAATGTTGTAAAGGAAGTTCTCGTCTTTTTTCGCCTCTTTACTGAGATCTTTCGAATGTTGAATTCTGAGCAATTTTTGGGCCTCAGTTAACTTGTGCGGAATGAAACGTGAACAAACCTTTCGTAAATGTACCTTTCGACCAAATGATCAGTGAAAATGCGATAAATCGACGTTTTGGTGATATTCAACTCCGATTCCATGAATTTCAACTGTCATCGAAAACATTTTTAAGACGCCAGTCTTGTTTATATTTATATATATTATATTTGTTTATATAATATAGTTACTTAAAAATTTAATATATTTATTGAATACCCTTTTTATAGTTTAACAAAAAGTTTTGAAATCGACTCAGATCGTACGGACGGTTTAGCAATTTATTCCCATGTCGCTCTTCAGGAGGCTGGTAAATATTTTCGTATGAACTGTCGTATAAAGTAATGATACGTTGCCACCAATTGTCGACTGTTTCTACTGCGTGTTTGATGGCGTAGAGTGTGTTTAAACTGTAATTCGTCTGTTACCTTCTTGTGTCTGTCATGAAATAATATTAGACCTTTAGTACAAGAATTAATAAAGCGTTGAAAAAAATTGTTTAACGATGGAATTAGTAACGTTTTACTCTGTTATAATTTTTTGAAAATGAATACCCCGAACTTTAATTTTGCTTTCTCACCCACTTGGACGAAAGTGAAGTTATTTCGAAATCAATTGTAAATAGTTTCGAAAAAACCATTGCAACTGTTTTGCGTTTTATTATTGCTAAATATATATTTGATTTATTAAATATCTTGAATTATTTTATAATTCCTAATTTGGAAATAAAATTGAATCAAAACTGCAGTGCCCTATGTGAGCCTTCATGCGGCAAAGGGTTAAAATGCATTCAAAGCCAACACAAACACGCTGAGAAAGATGGTTTTGAAATGGGATTGGGTTGTGATATTTCTAAGGGTATTTGGTTGGGGTTTGCACTCAAACATGCTAGCGGTAGTAAACCCAAAAGTATGACCGGATGGAAACTTGTATAGGGTGTGTTTTTAAGAGCTTAATCACTTAAAATGATAACATACCATAAAATAATAAAAAATTGTTGGAATGGTTTTTTATATTATAATCTGGTAGATAATTACATGGGATTTATTTTTTTAATATATTAGATAGTAATATCCGGCATATGCCCGCCATGGCTACTTATTACATGGTCCATTCGATTAGTTCAAATCTGAGTAATACATAAATTTAAATGAGCCCAATCAGCAAAAGTGCGTCGAAAACGTTGGTAATTTGGGTTCGAATCTATCACGAGCTGTATTTTATAGGCATAAAAGCAAATATCCTTACGTAAAATTTTACACGAGGACAAAGGTCAACAAGTTAGATCATCAACAATGACTAATCGACATTTCGGCGTCTGCTTCAATACTCTATGAACTTCGCGAACAGATTTATTTTTTGAAAGTAATCTTCTACAATTTGAAAGTATTGTTCTGAAGTTAAACAATTCTGATGACTTACCAAACTTTGCTGAACAGAAATGTCAACACACTTTGCCATTCTAAGCTGTTAAGCAATATTTATCGATATCGATACTTCTCTTGCAGGTAAAAAACACCCTTTACAAGGCATTTATTAATTGTTTTGGGTGGTTTTGCAGTTTTATTAAGTGTTTTCTCTGCTATTTACCACCTCGGTCTGAACTACATATAGGTATTCCAAGATCTCTGCCATGATGCTCCTGTTAATGCCTTTGGCATTTTGGATTGATACTCGTACATCTAAATTAGTGTTATAACTGTTTTGTATAGGAGCACTTTGTAATCTAAGCTTTAAGCAGATTTCTTATTTAGTAGCCTGTTCAAGCCAGCTGCTTTCATTCTCATTCGAAATACTTTTGAAGAGATACGCATCTTCAAAGTGAGCGTCTGTTCAAGTGCATACCAAATGTTACTTCATTTATTTTGGCGTATGTAGTTGTTATTTTGTTATTATTTTACATTTTGTTATTATATTTATCTGGCGGCCGCCGTAGCCAAATGGGTTGGTGCGTGACTGCGGAATTCGCAGAGAGAACGTAGGTTCGAATCTCGGTGAAACACCAAAATTAAGAAAAACATTTTTCTAATAGCGGTCGCCCTTCGGCAGGCAATGGCAAACCTCCGAGTGTATTTCTGCCATGGAAAAGCTCCTCATAAAAATATGTGCCGTTCGGAGTCAGCTTGAAACTGTACGTCCCTTCATTTGTGGATCCACATCAAGACGAAGACCACAAATAGGAGGAGGAGCTCGGCCAAACACCCAAAAAGAGTGTACGCGTTAGTTATATATTTATGTATATACATTTAGTCGTTATTTTGTGTAATTGTAGTGCACGATTACGTTTTTTAAGTAAAAGTAACATGTTTGCACTTTTTTTCCTTCACTTTCATGCGGCATTTAGTAAGCCATTCTTCAACAAGATACAAATGTGCTTCTAGTATTTACGATGCTTTTTTAGGGTATTTGTCACGACTGAGTAGGCAGTGTTATCCGCTATCGTGGATATCATTATTTTCCTGCTTGCTGGAATATCAGATATGTAGATGAAATACGTATCATACATTGGCCTTAAAACGCTGCCTTGAGGGTGTCCTCTTAATTTAAAGTTCTTCAAAAAAGAGAGTTTACTTCGGAGAGTTTGAAGTAAAGGGTGTTTTTTTTAGAGGTTAGGTTTTCAAGTTGGCACTACTTTTTTCATAGATGGTCTTTTTGACAGCTGTCACTTGATTTATGCTCAGTTTGGTTTGCCATTTCATAATGAATAGACTTACACCTGAACAACGTTTGCAAATCGTGCAAATTTATTACGAAAATAATGGTTCGGTTCGCGCGACGCATCGAAGAAAATTTTGTTCAGCGATGAAGCTCACTTTTGGTTGAATGGGTATGTCAATAAGCAAAATTGTCGCATTTGGAGTTAACATAATCCACAAGCCATTGCTGAGACGCCGTTAAATCCTCAAAAAGTCAAAAGTCACTGTTTGGTGTGCTCTATGGGCAGAGGGAATCATTGGTCCATATTTCTTTAAAAATGAAGCCGGCCATAACGTTATAGTCAATGGAGAGCGCTATAGAGCCATGATTAATGACTTTTTCGTGCCTGAATTGGACGATGTTGATGTGGACGACCTTTGGTTCAAACAAGACGGCGCTACAAGCCATACAGCCAACGCAACAATCGATTTATTAAAGGAAACTTTTGGTGAGCGCATTATCTCGCGCCGTGGACCTGTGGCGTGGCCTCCAAGATCGTGCGATATAACACCGCTGGACTATTTCTTGTGGGGCTATGTGAAGTCGCTTGTCTACGCAGATAAGCCCGAGACGATTGACGTCTTGGAAGAGAATATTCGGCGCGTTATTGCTGACATACGGCCCCAATTGCTGCAAAAAGTGGTCGAAAATTGGATCTCTCGGCTGGAATTTATTCGAGCCAGCCGCGGCGGCCACTTGCCCGAAATCATTTTTAAAACATAATGGCAAACCCTTATCTTTATAATAAAGCTAAATTCT
This sequence comes from Anastrepha fraterculus, assembly GCA_037575425.1. Classification (NCBI taxonomy): domain Eukaryota; kingdom Metazoa; phylum Arthropoda; class Insecta; order Diptera; family Tephritidae; genus Anastrepha; species Anastrepha fraterculus. The sequence continues at coordinate 37,423 of JAYXIM010012305.1, read as the reverse complement.
TGGCCATAACTTTAAATTATATACGTTTTATTTCATCTTGAAAACCTAACCTCTAAAAAAAAACACCCTATATCAAATAAGTAATTAATAGGAGCTAGCTAAGGTTGCATTTTGTAATGAGTGTTAGGAGGTAAAGGATGGTTAAATTTTAAGGGCCGATGTTGAATGTGAACCACACCTAAACGTCAACGACACCGTTGGATTTCTTTCTTTGGAGTTATGTGAAAGAAAAAGTGTTTACGTCGATAAGCCCGCAAGCAATTCAAGAGCTAAGGGATGAGATAATTCGGCACATTAACGGCATAGAATATCAATTATGCCTCAGCGTCATCGAAAATTTGGACCATCGGATGGAGGTGTGCCACCAGGCCGTGGCCGCTATTTGGCCAATAGTTTATTCCATACATAATTGAGCTATACTAATATTATCACAATAAAGAAAAATGACAATAATTTCTTAAAAAAATTGTATTTAATTCAAAATCAACACCGGCCCTTTAAAACTTAACCACCCTTTATAATTGCTTGAAATAATACTATGTAATTATTCGGAGCATATTTGAGCCTCCTTTCAATATAAAAATTTAAGAAGTTTGATATTTTCCATAATTAAAACATGCTTTACTCAGCTCTTTGCTGCTCTTTTGTTTTGGCTCAACAGCTGATTATAAGATAGATAAGAATCGGATTTGTACGTAACTCACGAGATGAGCCAAACTGAATGTCTTAAAGATAAGATAATATAGTTTGTTCTACATATTTTGTTCGGCGAATAACGCAATTTGATTTAAAACCCTTTGAAACAGTTTCGGAGGCATTGAGCGTATTTTTTTTGTTATCCAGCTCAGCACCCCGTTCAATTACGAGGGGTGCCTTTTATATGTCGAGATTAGAGAACAAAAACAAATTGTAATCATCGAAAATCACTTTATTGTTTTTCAAAATATTCTCCATGAAGATCTATACACTTTTGCATGCGTTTGAACCAATTGTCGAAGCACTTTTGCCACTCTGAATGAGGTACCTCCAAAACATGCATTCTGAATGTCGCAACTGCTTCTTCAGGTGTCGAAAAACGTTGACCTCTCAGTTTGTTTTTTAGTAACTCGGTGGCAAGTCAGGACTATACGGCGGATGACCCATTAATTCGAAGTTTTGGGTGCTCAAAAATGCAGTTGTTTGAGCCGATGTGTGAGAGCTCGCATTGTCCTGGTGAAGAGTGATCCGTCTTTGGCGATTGGTTTTCCTAATTTCTTGGGGAAGACAACTGGCAAACAAATGGTTGTGTACCACTCAGAATTTACTGTTCTGCGTTGTTCTAGTGGTACGGTTGCGACATGTCCAATTTTTCCGAAAAAAAAAACAGGCGACCATTTGCTTGGAAGTGCTTCGTGCGCGAACAACTTTTGTTGGATTTGGCTCATCTTGAAACACCCATACAGTCGACTGCTGTTTACTTTCGGGCTCATACGCGTAAATCCATGATTCATCACCTGTCACGATGCCACAGATATGTTTCGAAGTCCCGCGATCGTATTTTTTGAGCATTTCCTTCGACCAATCGACACGAGCCTTTTTTTGAGCGATTGACAGATTGTGTGGGATCCAACGCGAACAAATTTTTTTGACAGTCAAATGTTTATGCAATATTGAATGTATGCTGGTCCCACTAATGCCTAAGATTGTCTCAATCTCACGATAGGTCACATGACGATCTTGCAATATCAGTTCGCGCACAGCATCAATGGTTTTCGGAACAACAACTGATTTTGGACGACCTTCACGAAATTCGTCTTAGAGTGAACTACGACCACGATTGAATTCACCATACCATCGATTAACACTGGTCCTTGATGGAGCTTCATCGCCAAAAAATTAATTAAGTTCATCCATGCAATGTAGCTGAGTTAATCCACGTCGAAAGTTGTAAAAAATAATCGCACGAAAATGTTCACGATTTAATTCCATTTTTGGACCGAGATGAATCTTTTAAGTTACTGTAAACAACACAAATAGCGCTGGTATTCCAAAACGTTCTGAGTACGTAAAAGCCAAAAAATGTCAAACTTTGCGATACAGCTGTCAGTTGCCAGATTGCAACACCAGGGTTGTCAAATCCCGACATATAAAAGACATCCCTCGTATATAAAAAATATTTTTATGTATGGACATATTCTTGCAATATTAGCTGTTTGGAGTATGACGGCATTACAGATGAAACATTACTAGAAGATAAATGATATGTAAATAATACAAATTCCCAAGAGAACGACATTTCGATTGAGAACCGACGAAATGTATATTTTTTTTAGAGTTAATGTTATAAATTTTCCGTTGTTGTGTTGTAACTACTTACAAATGTGAAACCAATCAATTACCTGTAATAGCTTTTGTCTAATGGCGTAGCATTAAGATTCATCATAAAATATATCACTAAATTCGTAATTTATTAATTTAATTTACTGTTTATGTAAACATTCACTTGCCAGTGCTATCAGCTACAAAAAGCTGTGAAAAGGGTTAAAAGAAAAAGTAGAAAAAATAGCTCTAAAATGCTGAAATATCTGAGTGAAATAATTAGTTTGGACAGCTATAATAAAATTTTATGAGAAATAGTTTTATAGTACGCCTTAATTCACTAGATTTTTTGTGAAGAGGCGAACGAATTTAAAAGTTCGCTTAGTGGGTTAAAATATTTTGGAGGATCATTTTCAGGGAAATTTCACTAGGAGCTTAGACGGGGAAAAAATTGTGCATATATGAAGAACGTAAAAATCTACTGAAAAATAGTTACCAGAAAAAATGTGCACGTGAAGGAGCGAAAAGTCTAAAGAAAATAAACCAGATGATTATACCTAAGTGGTATATTTTTTGATATCTAAAATTTACTAAATTTGTAAAACTAGATATTTCACTCAGTTGCTCAATGCTTTTTCTGAAGTAAATAAAATAAATAAAAATGTTGACCTGAGAATGCTAAAAGCGTTGGATATTTTTAATTCCGTCTAGTACTTTCATCTTGAGTTGGAATTAATGCGTCCAAAGTGACTGTTGCACTGTGTAATTCCAGAGCAATTAAACACTTGGCTGTGGCGTGTGTTTGCTGACATTAGTCTGCATACCTATCATATCTGCCCAATCATATTTGACGCTTGTGAACTAGACGGCTGAAGTATACAAATAGACAAGCAATGGAGCGCGTAAAAGTCAAAATAAAGATAACCATCACTCAAAATCTTTTTTTTTGTTATTTAGTAAAAAAGTTATCCACAAACAAAATTGGTTTACAAGGTTTACTTAGGGTTCATATGTATACAACAACATGAATATGCATGTTTTTAGTAGATTTTATGTTATCAATTGTTCAAGTTAAAAGTGGGCGGTACCAATGGCTGGCTATGAAAGAAAAAAAGTTATATTTATGTGTATTTATTCCAGTGATTTAAGGTTCAACTTAACCGATTTCACTAAATTTCTGGTCTCTTATAGGTTCAGTTTATTTACGTAATTGCTGACCTCCCTTTCAATTACCTCGCAGTTTAGTTAGTGTTTACATATTCCTCCTTATATTTGCTGTATGTTTAGGTAGTTTTTTTTATGTATACGTTTTCACGCCCTTTTCTGTCTGCATCGGTGATTTTTGTGTGATTTTTTTTTTGACTCAATCACGTGTTTTGTTGAAATTGAATATTTTCTTAACCCTCCTCAACACTCAAATTTTCTGCTCGACTGCAGTTGCATAAGTTCGAATAACATAAAAACCAACTTGTGTACATGAATATTTATTTTAGGCGTGCATTGTTGGCCTTTGCTTGTCAAATAGCCACAATCAACAATCAAGTGTTTCATTGTCGAAAAGCAGTTCATTGTCAACAATCTTGGTCTACGCTTTTATTGCAGTCCGGATGCATCCGCATCGTAAAATTGATGTTGCTTTAGAGTACGTGAGAGTGTGTGTGTGTATCATAATATGCACCAACAGTAATGCAAGCAAGATGAGACATTGGATATGTGTAGACATAATTGGGCCAGCTACAAAATTTCGGTTGAATGCTTGCGTTATGTTAAAATGTGTACAAGTGGTACTCACTAATGTACAGTGGTAAGCTTAAAAAATGCAGCGTAAAGCAGGAAATGATAGTGAATTAGGAATTTTTTACCGATTTAGCTGGTGTTTTTTTCTTTTCAACAACATCATTGCCTCAATGTTACAACACAACACTTCCAGCTGCCGCAGCAACTCGCCCTCCTCTTTACAAGGTCGAACAAGACTTAGAAGGGTGTAGATGAGGATTAACTAAGATAATTTGTCGGGCACGACGAGACAACTTGAGCACTTTAACTCATACATGTATTTTATGTATGCCTAGCGTGTCAGTAATTAAACTCTTTTTATTTCGCAGAACTCTTTCCTTCACTTTTTATCTTTTCCTCCTAGTTTCGACGCGTGTATGCTCTTGTATCTAGTGAAACGTTCGAAGTGATATCGAATCCTTAAAATCATCTGAAAATATGGATGTAGATGGTCTTTCAGTTATTTTTACAAACAATGTTCTTCACTTAGTGAACTTTTAAAAATCATGTTTAATAAGTTATTACCATCCGGTGAGTTTATTGCTGACTGGAAAAGCGTTTCCATAATACCAATTTTCAATAGCGATAACAAGCATAATGTGCCAATTACAGACCGGTTGCGAAAGTGCCCACGACATCCAAAATCTTTGAGTGCATCGTTAAAGAGAAATTGCTATTCGAAGTTAGTAGTTTGATTTGCTCCAACAACCAACAGGGCGAGCGGATTAAATTTTATCTGAGCGATAGACATTGTGTGGTTACTTTTGACCATGTCTCTTCTGAGCCATTTACCGTGCCGTCTGATTTCTTCAAGGAAACATATTGGGACCGCTGCTGTTTATCTTGCGTACTTACTTACTTACTTACAGCAGTCCTGATGTCCTCGGAGAGCATAGGACCTTTATCTTAATCATAAGTGACATTAGTTCATGTTAGTCATCATCTATATTTATACTATATATAGATGACGGCGGTCGCCGTAGCCGAATAGGTTGGTGCGTGACTACCATTCGGAATTCACAGAGAGAGCGTAGGTTCGAATCTCAGGGTAATAAAGAAAAAATCTCCGAGTGCATTTCTGCCATGAAAAATCTCCTCATATATCTGCCGTTCGGAGTCGGCTTGAAACTGTAGGTCTCTCCATTTGTTGAACAATATCAACCACCAACCACCACGCCACCAATAGGAGGAAGAGCTCGGCCAAACACCCAGAAAGGGTGTACGCGCCAATTATATACAATATTTATGTATGTATATATAGATGACCTAAAGGATTTTCTGCAATTAAATATTATCATGATTCCTCTATTCTTCAAGCTGAGTTTTATAAACTACAAGCTTGTTGTACTCGGAATCTCCTGCTTCTAAATGTGAATAAGTAATCGCATGCTACTTTTACTATTCCTTATCATAAAACGGGGTTATCTCTAAATAGTGCCACTGAAATTATGGATTTAATAAGCTTCATCACGCTTATTAATTATATTGTTTCGAAATCTATGCAATTTTAACTTTTCTTCGGCGTAGCAGCCTATATTTTTCTGACTTGTGTACACTGAAAATTGTATACATTTCTTTCGTAAAATCTGTACTTGAATACGCTGTCTTAATTTCAAGGTCGTATCATGCCACTAATACTCATTACTTTTCACTCTGTTTCCAAGAGAGCCTCTACTGACTTAGCGCGTTGTCAGATAAAAAATGGAAGCCTATATATATGTAGTATGTAGTTGCGCCTTTTTTACCTGCAATTTTAATGTTCGTGTTCTGAATAATTCAGTTAATTCAGTGCATCGGACCCCGATATCTTATGTTGGAATTCCAAGATACAAATATGTCAAATTTCCTCCTTTGACTAGAATCCTAGCTGAGTTAAATGTTGCTCCTGAATTGGACCTTTCCCTGCCTTGTAGAGCTGTCCATGACTTATTATAAGATTATTTTTAAATAGTATTAGGTAATTTTGTTCTACAGTCAGTAAAAATTTTCCTCACTTGACTAAATAATAATAATATTTCTTATATATAAAAATGAATGTTTGGCTGTGTGTCACCGATGAACTCAAAAACTACTGGACCGATTATTATAAAAAATAGTATATATAAGTATTTTTCCACGGAGAAGGTTTGTAGAATATGCTCATTGATGCCACTCGCCACCAGGCGGCGCTGCAGAGTAGCAACTTCGGCCCCGTTCAACCGATAGCCATAAAAATTAGTATGAGCATGTATTTTTACACAGAGGAAACGAATATGACATGTTCATAGATGTAACTCGCCAACATATAAGTACATCGATACTGTGGAGAATCAAGACGAGGTTTTCAACTATCAACTGAATTCTTAAATTCGCTTGATTTGCCAGGCATGCCACCGCACGTTCTTACATTGAAAATTGGCGTACCCATCATTCTTCTTCGAAACATAAATCCACCACGATTTGGCAACGCAACCAGACTCTCAGTCAAGAATATGATGAACAATGTTATCGAGGCAACAATTTTGACTGGAAAACTCAAAGGTGATCCCGATAGATATGCCATTCGAGTTCAAACGTTTACAGTTCCCGGTGCGACTCGCTTTCGCAATGACTATTAACAAAGCACAAGGACAATCGTTACAAGTACATATGTGGATTAAATTTGGAGAATCATTGCTTCTCACATGGACAGCTCTATGTGGCTTGCTCACGTGTTGGAAAACCTTCTGATTTATTCGTCTACGTACCGGATGGAAAACAAGGAATATTGTGTATCCCTCAGCCCTTCAATAAACATCCAAGTGAAACTAAACTTTGTAATGTCACAATTTTTTTCGAAATAAACAAAATCAATAAAATGGTTTAGAATGAATTAAACATTTGTGTACTGATTTTTGTTTAAAGTTATTTTTCTTACATTCATTTTAATTGGCGCGCCGGGTACAGCTAGTAAATAAACAAATTCGAAGGGCCCTGCTTTTTTCGATTGTTGTAGGAAAATCTCCATTTAAAATTAGGGTCCGGTCTTGGATGAAACAAAAATTTGGAGAGAGTCCTCAAATGAAAAAGGTCAAACTTTTAATTGGATAGAAATATGTTATTTATAGCGAGGCATTTTTAGTGCTTGCTACTGTATGTATGAAAAATAGTAATTAGATAAATCGAATTTTGTTTTAAAACAATGTTAAATAGTAACCAAAATTAGTTGCGCTTTGCGTAATTATTTGCGGCTTTTGCTTTGATATTTATGATGGTTTTGACAAGTTTAGATCTTTCTTTTTTTCGTTTCTTTTTCTGTTTTAAAGCCTTTCATTGTTTCAGCTAAAACACAAATAAAAATAAACTACCTGTTCATTGACCACAATGGCCGCATTGTCAGCAGTGGTTCTGCACTTGTCAAAAATATATGCATGTATGTGTACATACACATACATATGTACCTATGGCAATATGTGTTTACGCAAATTCAAATATTGGATTATCATATTTCAATACATCACAGTGTCATGTTCAAGGATCTTTTGTCGCAAGCAAATCAAGTCGGTATAGTAAAAAATAAGTTTAACTAAAAATTATTCACACATACCTGGGCACATATACATACATACTTACTTGGTGCATATGTGTACATATAAATGTCGTATAACAACTGGCTCTCATTTTACAAAATGGCATGCATATTTATTAACTAGAATTGTTTTTAGTTCTAAATGATTTTATAATTTAAAATCTGTAAGCACTTCCGAAGAGTGGCAGATTCTTTACTGACCACCGCAGATAAGCTAGAATCTATTGAAAAATATTTTTGCCTTTTCTCCTCCCAACAATAGTCATCTTAAGCTACAAATAATACTAACCACACGGGCACTATAATAATACTAACCACACTGGGCATAGAACCGATTTCTATCCCGTTTTCTGTAGCGGAAGTAAACCTTAATGTTCTTTCTTCGCGAAGCGTCAGGGCTTTTTTTTTTTTAAACCATGTAATTTAATTAAGACCTTAATGCAGCATTTCGATTTGTATGCCAAGATTTTATATCTCATTCTAGCATATTTAATATATAGGACTCGTTTTTCACTGTTAAGAAAGCAATCTCGATGCTTAACAAAATTCGGTCTTTCTTTACTTACTTACTGCTATATTCTTCTCCCAGTGAAGCATTGGGTCCCGATAATCCCTCTAAATCTAACTCTGTTGTTTGCTTTACTGCTTGTTGTAGTCCACGAATATCTATTGCCATTCGGTTTGCTATCAACAGTTCTTCGCCAGGTTTTATCAGGGGAACGTTAGTGCTTGTTTTCCAATATAGGTAGCTGTTCCCTTTGCGAAGTGTGTGTTCTATCCATTGCCACTTCCGCTCTTTGATTTCATTGTTTGCACATACTTGATTGGATCGATCCCAGAGCTCTTCGTTTGATGTGCGAGCAGGCCAGCATATTTTTAGAATCTGCCGCAAGCACTTGTTTACAAAGACTTGGATCTTATGATCAATAGATTTTGCATATTTCCAGGATTGCGAACCATAATCTAACACTGACTTCACATTAGAGTTGAATATTCACAATTTAGTTATTTGTCTGACTTGACCTGACCGCCATATATTGCGTAACATACTAAACGCGACATTGCCTTAACGGGTTACATGGGTTTCGTCGGGTAAAAAAGGCCTATTTTCAATTTTATTTTTTTCTATGTGAACAAATTATTTATTTAATTCAAACTTTTTTCTGTCTTATAAATACATATTTAAAGAATAATTTCTGAAATTTTCAAAAAAAAAAAAATTAAAACTCCTCCATTGTGAGTAACAATGAAAGTGGCTTGGAGCGCACACATTCCAAAGGCTGTATCTCCGAATTTATTATTCGGACCGACTTGAAAATTTTGGATAATATTCCTGAGAAGTTGTAGAAATTAATAAGCAAAAAATAAATAAATCGATTTTTTGAACCAACGAAACCCATGTAACCCCTTAATGATTCGGATAGCAATGCCTTCGTCGGCGTCACTCTTATTTGCAACTATACTACCCAGGTACGAAAAACGATGGACGCTTTCAGTATTGCAGTTGTCTAGATCTTTCTTTGCTTGTCGCCCAAACAAATATGATCTTAAGCGGTCAGCGCCTCTCGCATGATCGGATTAGTCTTAGTAAAGCAAAGAAGTTTACCGATACCCACAAGTACTCTTCTGATAAAATTTTTCAAAAAGGAAATAAAACACAAATAAATGTAAAAAACAGAAATTTATATATAAAAATTAGTTTGAATAAATCACGTAAATTATTCATTGATCTAAAACGATGTTTATTTGCAAGTGATGAAAATCTAGTCACAATCAGATCATAACTGCGACATATTCTATTCACATCACCAATGGAAACAGCATTTATAAGTACAAATTTGCTGATGCTGCTGCTGTAACCAACGAGCCCAGAGCACTCAAGCTATTTCGGATTTGGCGAAGTAGCATTGAGAATTATAATTATTCTTCACGTACTCACATTTTCCTGCAGGGTGCGTACACAAAAAATATAAAAGGAAAATCCATACAACAGTAACAATTTTGCCAATTACTTATTGTATATGGGGCTAATTTTTCGCTAATTTTAATTATAATTGACAATTGAGTGGTTTTGTTGTTGCTGTTGCAGCGAGGTTATTATTCAATTTTATTAATCTGCTTCTTGTATTTGTCAAATGAAATAAACTGCTATGCTGTTGGTATTGCTGTCGATTGTCTGACACTGACATTGACAGCGACACCGACAGCGATTGTTGCTTGTTCGATGTTTAATGCGTTTGTGCTGTTGCTGTTGTTGGTCGTTTTGTTGGTGCTGTTGCTGTTACTGTTACTATTGCTGTTGCTGTTGCTGTTGCCGTTGCGCCTGCCAATGCTCTAATAGCTATTGTTGGCGCTACTATCAGGTACCCTCGATCGGTGTTGCTGACATCGGGGCGCACAAAAACACGTTTATATGTATTATATGTGTACACACAAACATACATACATGCAAATACATTTATACGCTATTTACGTATGCATATAAGCAAACAAAGTGCGGGTACAATAATCGTTCGGTTCAATGCTCTAACTTTCCTGCTACTGCTACCAACCCGACCGTTGCCAATCACACTGTTGTTGCCTTAATTGTTGTTCCAATCTGATTTATTTGTTTTTGTTAGTGTGGAATTTGTTTGATTGTCTTGTACGAGTGGTTATTGTTTATTTATGTTTTTTTGTCTTGTATTTTTTCATAATTTCTTTTGCTGCAATTGTGATTGTATATTAATTTGCCATTTTGCAGTTATTTGTTTAGTTTGCTAATTAATTTATTTACTCCGCACAGTTGTTTTCAATCGTATCTCAATACTTACTTGTTTTACGATTTCTGACCTACGCGACGAAAGCAAAAAGTCTTTAGTTTTAATTTTTTTTTAATTCCCGTTTTCTGTTGGCGAATTTCATTGCCATTGTCATTGCCATCGCCACAGGTGGCAATAGGTGGGGATGCGCTAATAACTCTATTATGGGTTAAATGCCAAATTAATCAAAGTTTATGGGCTGGAGGAAAATTGGAAAATTGGTCGTAGTTAGAAGCATGAATATGTCAATATACCATATGTAATTTTTGCTGCCACACTTTTCTCATAATCTCATATCTTTATAACTAATTTAATACTGTTCCTTCTATTTTTGAGCACTTCAACTTAACTTTAGAGCCTTAATGTAATATTTTTCAACTACCCGGCCGTATAAGAACATCATAGCCTAAAAAGTGAACATAATGAAGAACTTTTGGTTAATCAAGAATTTAAAAGAAAAATCATAATTGTATTGAGATTAAAGCAGGATTTTTAATAGGGATGCAACAATTGTGTGTTTATTATATTACAAACAAGCTTTTTAATTTAAATAGGAAAAATAATAATTTTCCTTTTTACTAAAAGTCAATACCCTCAGTACGAATTACGCAAGAAATGCCCCATTTGGTGAGTTCACTTCGAGAACTCAACTAGATTTCGAATCATATTTTGCCTGATTTTTCTTTTCTTTAATAATCTCCCCACTCATCACAGATAGTGTTTACTGTATTGTATAGATTCAGCATTAAATGTTCCTATGCCACATAATTCTCCCAATAATGTATCGAAAATATCGCAGCCATAAGTACAATAGTTCAAAATGGGCTGAAAAGTCCCGGGCATAACTTATAGATGGAACTAATTTTATTGCATTCACCTCTTACTCAGTTCGTACTAAGCTTAAAAATATAGCTGCTAAAATTTCATGATATTCTATTCATTAGTTCGCGAGTTATTGTGCTAATAGTGACGGAATTTTTTTTAATTTCCAAAACAATGGATAAAAAAGAATTTCGTGTTTTAATTTTACACTGCTTCTTGAAGGGAAACAATACTTTCAGTTGCAGAAGTTAATTTGTAAAATCCAAGTCCAAAATTGCATGCCTACAAGCAATTTCGTCATCATAAAAAAAAAATATACTTAATTCATAATTTTAAACTTTAAGTGATATTAATTTTCCCTTTTTCGCCTCTTGTATTTCGTTTCAGGAATACTCAAATTGTGCAGTGTTGGTATTGCGTTTATAATTCTGGCTGTGCTGATGTTTGCGATCGACCCATTACAGATACTAGTCGATAATGTAAGTGCATTGGAAGCATAACAATAATTACTTATCAAGCTTTATTTTTGGTGCTTCTCCTCTATTTTATGTGTGCGATAATGTTCATATTTTGTTTTTATTTTTTTTACAGCAATTGACCCTCAAGACTGGCACACTACTCTATAATTTGTGGCTGAAACCGCCACTTGAAGTGTTTATAAGTGTGTATATGTTTAATATTACCAATGTGGATGCCTTTATGGGCGGACACGATACAAAATTGAAGGTGGTCGAGGCGGGCCCATATGTATATCAGGAGTTATTGGAGAATCAAAATGTCTTATTTAACGGCAACAACACTGTCACGTATACGCCGCAACGATCTGTGAGATTTGTGCGCGAACGTTCTGTTGGTGATCCACTGGTTGATAAGATCGTGGCACCGAATATACCCTACTTGGGCGTAATATCAGCTGCCGCTGGTTACTCCTTCTTCGCTAGTATGGCTGTGAATGCGCTGACGAAGAAATTCAATTCGAAGCCGATGTTGGAGTTGACAGTGCATGATTATTTATGGGGCTATGAGGATCCATTGGTGCATTTGGCGTCAAAGGTGGTGCCAAATGTTATACACTTTCAGCGCTTTGGCCTAATGGAAAGGGTGAGGGAAATGAAAATATTATATTCTATTACAAGTATAAAAAGTTCATAAAAACGAAAAGAGAATTTAATATTTTTGACTTACGATCTTCTTTATATTTCTTTATATTTTCGTTGCAGATGTTCGATGAGGGCCAAAATGTGGTTACAATGAAATTGCCGGACAAGCTGAAAGAAGCGGAAATGGCGAGCGACGATGTTGCAGTTGAGGAAGCAGATCGTGACTTCTCTATTGATAACTGGAATGGCATGACGGGTTTCAAAAATTGGGACTACCACGAAGATCGCAAGTAATTTGAATCTGCTGTAAAAAGTTGCATATAAAGTTAATATTAGATCTTCTCCGACATTCTCAGTCGAAGCAAAACGCCTTGCAACACACTTCGGGGCACATACGATGGCACTCTTTTTCCACGCAACATACACAAAGGTGAAACATTCCGAGTATATCGCAAAGCTTTCTGCCGGAGTCTGCCCATTCAATACTCGCACCCTGAGACAGTTAACGGCTTCAAAGGCTATAAATTCAAATTGAAGGAAAATGCTTTCGATAGTGATTTGGGGGATGAGGAGACATCGTGTTATTGCAAGAATAGGCGTTGTTTGAAAAAGGGACTAGGCAACATTGCGCCTTGCTACTACAGTAAGTAGAAAATATATATATATAATAAAAAATAAATAAAATAAAAAATATATATATAGCCAATTAAATGAAGTTTTACTAAGGAAGCGCCTATTTCTCATTTAGATATTCCTATGGCGGTTTCTTTTCCTCACTTTTTCAACGGTGAACCTAGTCTGCTAGAAAATATCGAAGGATTGAAACCTGATAAGGATAGACATGGCACTGAGATCATCATACAACCGGTGAGTAAAAACGAACCACAATTTGTAATCACACTTGAAGGGGTGCGTGTAATTCATAGAGGGCTGAAAAAGCAAGTTGCAGTTGAATGTAGGGTAAGTCGCCGTCACAGTCGCAGTTGCAGTCGGTCTTTAAAACAACTTACTTAGACCGTTGACGATCCTTTGTGCTACATTATTTGATGCTACAAACAAAAACAAAAAAAAAAAAACAACTACGAACTTATTATTACATTCATCGATACCGAAATACTGAACACTTTTTATTTTAAATATGCCAAAGAACTTTATGCGCATTCTTTCACAAAAATATCTCTAAAAGCAGACGCTTTCCAGAAGGCAATGAAGTCTGATAGTTTTCCTAGACAAATTTTCCACTGAATTTAATCTAAAATGAAACATTTTTGAAGGGGCTATCTTGCAATGTACTGCATAGTAGTTAAGTCAACGTATACACGAAAGAGTAGTGATCACCATAATTCAAATCAGCAGGTATTGAAATCAGAAAGCATACATTTTTAATTTTTGCTTTACCTATCAATTCCCGTTCAGTATAGTTTGGCATACAGCGCACAGACGTAGACATTGCATAATTAGGCGGCCAAAAGTTAAAAAAAATAAATCAACTTAAGAACAAACTATTGATGCACATTGTTACCTGACACTTCTTAGAAACCCACCCCATTAATTTCAGCTCTCAGAATAGCGCACGCGCCGAATTACAGGTAGTCGGATTTCAATTGTCATTCACAGTGTGCATATATAATTCTCGGCGTTTTCCGTGATACATTTTTACAAAGTCAATATTTATTTTTGCAAATTTATTTTCACAGTGATTGTGATGGATATCAATAATCCAGGTATGTATCTTCATTTGTTATGTAGTAGTCACCAATTTTAAGATTGTTTTGTATATATTAGAATCTTTATAAAAGATCACGTTTTTTGAGTTAGATTTTGGTAAATTAAATATTTTAAAGGGGTTTATCACTATTTTCCCTGTTCGTCCCTGTAATATTCTTTAATTTCATAATTTGTGCATAGTTTAAACAATTATATAAAGTTATAATTAGCCGCCAACTCCCGCTTATTAACAAAAACTAGTTAATCAAAGACTTAAAGGAAATACCTTAAAAAAATTATGTAATTCGCATATTATTTTTAAAGTAAGTTTTTCTTTGTCGTAGGTTCATCAAGCGCCTCTAGTGTGAAAGTAGTGACGCGAAGAAATTTATTTGACCTGATGCAAGGTCAAAACTTACCTATCTTGGATAAAAAATTAGATTTTTTGGAAAATTACCTTCTCGAGTGTTGTAAAGTTTCTGAAAATTGTAAAAAAGCTTTAAAGCATAAATATTCCTATTTTAAATCACAAATGAAACAAAGATGGTCAGGAGCAGGAAAAACTAAAGAAGTATTCCTTAAAAATAATCATTCATGGTTAGAAGGGACTTTTGAAATACCAATGGATTCATCTTATCGCCAAGGTCGTCCATGTACATCGTTTTCTGAATCGAGTGATCGAAGCAAGAGAAGGAAAACTAAGGAAATACGTAGTTTGGTAAATCCTGAGGTGATTGTTCATGCTGCGCAAGTGATTTTACAAACTGAGGGAAAAAGAAATGCCTCTAAAGTCCTTAAGGACATAACTTATTCACCTACGCGGGCTAGCAAATACATAAAGTCATACTCTAGGAGTAATGAGACAATTCCTCCACTCACCCCCTTTGAAGCTCTCAAAATGTTTGTTGAGGCTGATCTCACAAGGCGACAATACGAAATAGTAAGGGCAACAAACAAAGGTCATTATCCCTGTTATGATCTTTTATTAAGAGCTAAAAAAGAATGCTATCCACCTGCAACGGGTATGAAAATTACAGCTACCTGCGCGGAAAATAATAGTGGTGAGCAGCACGACTCGGACTCGGAAGCAGAAGAAACATCTTTCATTTAAAATAAGTTTTCGTGTTAATTATTTATGTAACTTTGAATTTGATAATAAGCGATGTAATATAATATGTTAAGTGTTTTTATTCTTTATTTTATAAGCCCTATAAATCTAAAAGATTAAGTCAGCTCTTGCAATATTATATTTAAAGTAAACCTATTGTAAATAAATGACCTATTTGATAGTAGCCAAAACTTTAATTTTGTACCATTTTAGTAAAGTACATTAAAAAAATTTTTTTGTACCTACCAATAAAAGTAAATGTCGTAAATTAATGTATTTTAACAGAAAATACTTATATTTAATTATTCTTTTCATTTAAAATGTATTCTATTGAAAAAATCTTTTTGGCCGCCTAATTATGCAAAATCTACCTACGTGCAGCGCTCATAAGCACAAACAGCAATTTTGTTACAAAATGTAAAAAATTTTCTTTTGTTTCATAATTTAAATAGTAACAGTAAATAATTTATTAATTTGATTATTGCGGTGTGACAGAAAAAATTTTAGAGTTTAATAGCGAAAAAACAATACACCGATCGGCTGAGTCGTTTGATTCGCTGTTGTAAGTTCATGCAATTTATGTCGAAAATAATCTTCTAGAAGAAATTAGCTTTGAAGTGCAAATCACACCACTTACGTTTTATGTAGTAATTTTGGAAATGAATGTTCACTATTTGTAAAAGTTGGTCTGGCATAAACCTTTGTAAGATAACTTTGCCGCATTATACTGAAAAGAAATTTCAAAAATCTGCATCACCACCGACAGCAATGTTAACTGGGTGATAGGAGCCCACTTTCCCTGAACACACTCGAGCTTGACTTGTTTACAGTAGCACAGAAAACAAACTATGTGACATATCACGCTGAAATTTGCCATGTAAGCTTATAACAGTCCTACCAAAAAACAAAAAATTTATTTTTGCCATATGTCATCCGCGGACCGTTTTATTGATAACGTCTCGTTCATATTTGAGCAGAAGGTATAGTTAGCTTCCACAGTAAGCTGCCAGATTTTTTGGAATGACTTTTATAGAACTTCTTACATTGTGGAGGAGATCGAGACCAAGTGCCTAGATCACTTTCTCTATCCCTATATGCCGCTATTTATGTATTTATTTGGGACCTTATTTAAGCGCTTGGTGGGCAATACTTTATGAAACTTGAAGATCTGAGCTTCATGGATATCAGACACCTGTCGAAATTTAATTTGTGTGCAAATTGATTTTAAGGAACAGGGGTTATTTTACCATCCTGCGCCTTCAAAAGCGCCTATCCCATTAATGTCGACTGCCCAACTCAAACTAACTAGAAAACGGCCGAACTTGGGCTTCTGCTTCATCTACAAAACTTCCGTTCGGATGCGATTCGGCTTTGGTCAAAAAAAAAACCGAACTTTGCCCGAACATTTCTTTAAATTTTTTCGTTGAAAAATTATATCAACCTTTAGTTTTTATAAAATTTTTTGAATACTGGTATTGAAATTGAAATCGCTTTAAATATATTATGGCAATGAAATACTATAATTACTACCTGTGCACATGCTTCATATTTTCTGCTATTTTTAGAAACATAACTAACAGGAAGCGGAATTCGTGAAATGTCATCTAGCAGAAACTAGTGGCTTTTTTTTTAATGAATCCTTTATAAATCGTAGCCATTTGACGTAGCTCTATTCTATGAGCTGAAATTAATGGGATTTTTTTGTTTATAAAAATACTGCATTTTTTTTAAATCATGACTGTTTATAACTTCGATCCTTAAAATAGTCAATTGGGCTTCGGCTGAAATTGGCCGAGGTTCGGTAATGTTGAGTCGCTCTTCGGTCGTTATTTAAACCTAATCTCTACATTTTTTTGGAAAATATTAATAACAACATTTTTTCTATTGTTTATTTGCAGCAACTCGGCATCCCAATGAGAGTGCGTTCACGCTTTCAAATAAATTTACTGATGGGCGATGTCAAGCATAACCGAGACGTTTCGCAGTTCAAGAATATGGCATTACCCATATTCTGGATTGAAATGGTAAGTCTAAGTGAATTGAAACACGTTGCCTAGTTTTTTGTCATATCCAAACATCGATGTCTCCCACAGGGCGTTGAGGATCTTACACCAGGCGTCAAAATGCTGCTCACGCTACTCTTCCGCGTCTGTCCATGCCTACAGCTAGGGCTGGTAATTACACTAATCGTCATCGGCGTTTATTTGGAATTCAGCGCATTATTATGCTGCTTTTGGGTGCCTGCATCATGGAACTCGCTCAATGCCAGCATGGAACAAGCAATGAGTGTGGAAGCGGGTCTCAAATCGAATATGGGCTTTTTGCCGCTGCTAAAACAGCCTGCGTTAGTTGAGGTGAAAAAGTTGCCGAAACAGTCAAAATCGGCAAATCAAGCGAAATGTGATTACGATGTGACATTGCTGCCGCTGCAGCGAAACTTTAAGGCAAAATGAAGAGTAGAGAAAAATCACAAGATACCTAACTGTGATATTATAAATTAAGCATACGTTTTTTTTTCCTTTTGTAAATTATTGAGGGGAATTCTAGCAAGGAAGAATTGATTTGATTTCTAGTTTTTGTATTTATGTACAGTTTTTAATTAGTCTAAGTAACAATTTTGCAATAATAATTAGGTCTAAGCATGGTTTAGTAAGCTTACAAATTAATGTAATTTAAAAATATTATTACAAGTATATTATTGTACTTTTCCCTGTTTTGTTTTGCTTTACTTTACATTATTAGCTACATACTTAGCTGTTCGAGTACTATTTACATCAACAAATACATAGACATTTTTGTATGCGCTTGGTTATTCGTTTGCTATTGTGTCTTGAATCCATTTCATGTAGTACGAAATGCGCACATAGACATCAGGGAATCCCTCCATGGCGCAACCTGAGCCGAACGAAGTAATGCCGGCCAACAGCCATGGGCCGTTCTTGCTGAGTCTGCATTGCAGCGGCCCGCCTGAATCACCCTGTATAGCATATGAAAAGCTTTGAAATCGATTTTATTTTTATTTAACCTTAAAATTTACCACACATGTACCGCCTTTGCCATTCAACTTGCCAGCGCACAAATGGCCACGGTGAATCTTCACGAAACTGCCATAGGCCGCGCGACATCTGAAATTCAAATCCAATTGTTTAGTTATTATTTTTCGTATATGGTAACAAACAAATTGTGCTCGGTTGACACACCTCTCACTGTTGTGCAATGGCACTCGAGTCCTCAATAGCACATTCGTTAAATCACTGCTCACATTCGATTTGCCCCAACCCGTGGCCACACAATCACTGTATGGCAACTCCTTGTAGTCGTCCATATCCTCTTCATTCTTCAAGTAGTGCTTACGCGGGTCTAGAAGGCCCTCATAATCCCGGTAATTCCCCTGAACCTTCATCAGTTTGTCATTTCGCCGCCGTGTCTTGCGTAATCCGCGCCCGTGTCTCTGCATGTCTGTTTGTTTTAGTCGACTTAGTATTTTCGTGTTCATCAGCTCGCGCATGCTGGGTAGCGTTACATTTCGATTACGTCGCACTTTTTGCACGCTTCGAAGGAAATTGTCGCTTAAGTCGGGCACACCGGAGAGTCCCGGTTCTAAGGGATCATCTGTTTCACCTTCGGCAATGATCTCTTCATCACTGCTGGGCAAATCGACATCCGACAGCGACTGCTCATTGTACACGAAGGGTAGGCAGATGATACGGATGTTGGAGTTTTTGCCCAAATTGGCTGGAGTGGAGAGCTTCATGAGCGCGAGATCGTGACGAAAGTTGCGGTAACGTTTGTGTAAAATGATCTTATCGACTGGAATACGTTGTTCATAGCCAGACTCTTCGAGCCGATTGTGTTCACCTAGCACGACAGTCCACAGCAGCGGAATTGGTAGATTGAAGAGATCACTGTGAAGCAATCGAATAAAATCCGATAAAAAAAGGTTTCGAATTTCAATTTTTGTTCTGTGTCTTATTGCTTACTTACTTGTGTATGCAATGCGCTGCGGAAAGTATCCAATATGGATGAATAAGAACGCCGCCGCACCAATGTCCTAAAAACCCCATTGATGGATGTAAAAGCTCCAGCGACGCCTGCCATGGATATTGGCCATCCTTAGTAGGTGAACCAGCTATTATGCGAGGTGTTCGTTCAGTTTGCTGATTGTGTTGTGTTTTCTTTGCCGCAGATTCTGAATTTGCTGTTGCTGCTGTTGTGCGTGGTTCGCGTCGACTGGAGCGCGAGCCACAACCTACATACATACAAAGTTGAAGCGTTTTACTCTTACGCATAAACAAGCAAATAAAAAATATCAAATTATCAGCCAAATTCAGAAATAAATCCAATTTATTTTGCTTAGTGCATATTCTTAATAATAAGGCTTTATCATGGGATAATTATACTCGGATGTTTCCCATTGCCTACCGAGCCAAATTGTGCAACAACATCAAGGCAGCAAAAATCGGCTTATTAATTGACCAATAATGTCGCTAACTCTTCAGTTTTCAGTTATTATGGTATACTCGTATATTATAGTAGTAGTAAATCGTATACTTATATAATGCAATAAAACAATTACACGACATTAGTTACCCAGTTGTGGAAATCGTGTCCGATATAGGTTCTGGAAATCAGGGAATATGGAAAGAACTAAATGGGTCATCTGGTATGTGAATTTTATTAAAAATTTCAATGTTAAATTCTATTATTAAGACTTTTCTTTGTTTTATTTTATTACAACAAACGTGGTTCGCGCATCCACCAACAGACGAAAACTTTTCTGTTTTTGCAGATGTTTCACATAAACTAAAATTGCTGTGCAATCATTTCCTGGATAAGAGGTATTTGCATAAAGGGACCCCACTGATGCGAAAACAGTTTCTCAGCTTTTTACCTACGCTTCACTCTCCGATGCTTATATTGTACAGGGTCCAGCACTCGAAGAGTAACCAATTAAAAAGGCCACAAATTTAGTTTGGAAAATTACTTTTATTCAATTCAAAGTAAAAAATGTGAGAAAATAATACAAAATTAAGAATCAATTTACTTTTGCTCGATATGACCACCTTGACTATGGCCTTGAGATGGTCTGGAAACGAATCGGAAGCTGCCCGAATGAGACTTGCACGTATTTTGGCCCATTCGCGGACAATGGCTTTTTTCAGAGCCTCGAGACTAGTGAATCTATATAGAGAGAATCAAAGAGAATAATCCATCGGATTCGCTCGGAACGTTGTTTTTTAACCATTCTTGGTTTGCACAAGCTTTGTGAGATGGTGCCGAGTCCTGTTAAAACGTCCATGGTCTGCCCCCGAAATGTTTGTCTGCCAACGACTTCAAAGCAACCTCCAGAATACTTTCCCGATAATATTTCGCATTTACCTTGACGATTGGAGGGCGCCCATCTGCGGTTACAAAAGCCCAAACCATTACCTGTGGCGGGTGCTGCATCCTGGTGGCCAATCGATGACACAAATTCTTGTATGAAGGGTCGGTCAAATGAACCCTATCATTTTGGGAGTTTATGAATTGCTCAATTTAAAAAATTTTCCGTCTGAAAACACAATGTTCGCTTTCGGCCAAGCAAAGCAACCCCTTTGCCCTCTCAAGTCTGACTTGTTGCTGCTTTGGTGTCAGATCATGCGCCTTTTGGATCCTGTAAGGCTTGACTTTGAGATCATTTTTCGGTATACGGAGGATACTATGGCCAGACATTTTCAGTTCTTTCGCCATTTGATTGGTACTTTGTCGGGGATTTCGCTCAAGTCTATTCTTAACTTTTTGAATCATTTAACGTGACGTTGCAGTCGTTTGATGATCACCTCCACCTCCTGGTCATATATTAGCTGCGCGAGTGGTCTGAAGTTGGTTATACTTTGAGTGCTGGACCCTGTATCTAAGCCCACGCTGCAGCATGCAGGGCAGAAAATAAAGGTCAGTCCATAAGTTCGTGCGTTTTTTAAAGGTGGTTTTAAAATTAATAAAAAAGATGTTTAAAGTATTTATTAATCAATAATATATTTTCCTTCATTATTTACAATGCCTTCCCAACGTCTAAAAAAATTTTTAATTCCCTGCTCAAAAAATTGTTTGTCGTAGGAGCCAAAACACGCTTCGATATCCCTTTTTATAGCTTCTTTTGAGGAGTAGTTCTTGTTACTCATATGGGATTGAAGTCCACGGAAAAGGTGATAATCACAAGGTGCAATATCCGGAGAGTATGGTGGATGCGGCATTAGCTCCCATCCGAGCTCGTTCAGCTTGCCTAATGTTTGCCTTGCGGTATGAGGTCTTCCGTTGTCATGGTGAAACAAAACTTTGCGTCTATTCACTAAAGACGGTCGATTTTTTTAAGTGCCTCATTCAGGTTTGATAGCTGATGGGAATAATAATCAGCAGTTATCGTCTGGTTTGGTTCCAGAAGTTCATAATAAACAATACCGGTCATATCCCACCAAATAGACAGGAGAATCTTCTTGGGGTGAAGGCCATCTCTAGGGGCCGGTTCTGGTGTTTCATCTTTATCTAACCATTGGCGTTTGCGAACAGGATTATTGTAAAGGACCCATTTTTCATCACCAGTAACGATACGGTTAAAAAAACTTTCATTTTCAAGCCGTTGCAGCAGCTAAGAACACACGTTCACTCTCTGCTGAAGGTTGGCGACGGAAAGTCTATGCGGAACCCATTTTCCCAGCTTTGAAACCTTTCCCAACTGAACCATGTGTTTGTGAACTATTCCATGCGATGAACATCGACTGTCAAATTTGGCTCAGCTTCGAGCAAGGCGTCGGAGTTAAGGACTTCAGGACGACCAGCGCGCGAGGCATGCTCCACGTGGCAGTTACCACTTCGGAATTTTGAAAACCATTATTGCGCAGTCTTTACACTCACGGTATCCTCTCTGGGCACAGTGTTGCATTTTTACCACTTTTATAAAAAAAATACTAAATATGCCTCTTATATGCGTTCGAAGATTCCATTTTATTTTTTAACAACACGTGCTTCTATCCACGATTAAAATCACTTGTTAAATGCACAATATATCAAAGAAAATATAAATAGTTCCGTTGTACTTCGCGAATAATTTTTTGTATTCAAAAATCGTACAAAAGTGAAATTATGGGTAAAATACGCACGAGCTTATGGACTTATCTGATATGTAAGTAGAATCCGTTGGAGATGTCTGAATTTATCGACATTGTCAATAATTGGTTTGGCGTGTTCAATACAAAGTTTTCAAATTTTCAAAATATTCCTTTGAAAAACCTTTTGGACAAACGAATAATGTAATACGGAAAGAGTCCAACTCGCTTAAATAGAGGTACTAATGACGAAACTCCGCATTGGCAAAAAACTTCGCTTACTTTCAATTAAAACAAATGTTTTCATGCTCCATAATTGTTGACCGATGTTGGCGTTCTGCAGACTACTTTTAGAGTTTGAAATCACTTTTGGCATAAGAGCTTATTAACTATGCCTAGTTGTATTGAATGTGGAGGAGTAAATTGAATGTGGCTATAAGAAAAGGAAAGTCTACCATCGATCAGATTTTCACAAGTCGCCACGTCTTGGAGAATAGGAATGAAAGGAGAATCGACACACCTATGTACTTTTGTCGATTTCAAAGCTGCATTCGACTTTACGAAAAGAAGTTGCCTACCAATACCAATAAGTTGTTTAATACCAAACGAGGTTTCAAGCAGGGTGATTCGCTGTCGTGTGACTTCTTTAACCTGATGCTGGAAAATATACTTCGGACCGCAAAACTTAATTGCTCCGGCACAATTGTTTATAAGGGCGCACAATTGTTTGCATTGGCTTTAACAACCGCACTGTTAGTTCTGCCTTTTTCAGACCGGGTAAAGAAGCAAAGCGAATGGGTGTGGTGCCAAATGAAGACAAAACGAAGTACCTCCAGTAATTAAACAAAGAGTCGGCTCATTGGCTTTTCGGCACCCACGTCACTGTTGACAGTTATGAGTTGTAAGGTTGTAAGAGACTCCGTTTATTTAGGAACCAGCACTAACACCGATAATAATGTCAGCCTTGAAATCTCTCTTGCCAACAAGTGATACTTTGTACTAAGTAGGCAATTGAGTAGTAAAGTCTTATCTCGATGAACAAAATTAACACTCTATAAGCGTCTTGCGATGAGGCGTCTATTGGAGTGTTTGAGACGACATCGACATAGTGCAGAGAATAAAGATCCAGCGGCTACGTTGGCTGAGTCGTCCGAGTGGATACAAATGCTTCGGCTCTGAAAGTATTTGATGCGGTACCAACTGGTGGTAGCAGAGTAAGAGGCCGACCTCCTCTGCGTTGGAAAGATCAGGTAGGGAACGACTTGGTTTAACTTGCGTTTCCAACTGACCCTGGCTAGAATGAGAAATAAACCAGAGACGCGCTTTGTTAAACTCGGCCAAAGTCACGTCTGTGAAGAAGAAGAAGAAGGTAATAAAAAGAAACTCGATCAGACATATATATAAATAGTCCGCTATAATAACGAAGCTAATGCGCTTCCCATTCCCGCTCAAATGCTCAGGATTAAGGGAGAAACTTTAAATTTAAAACCGGTTTGAAAGCATAATGAATGGTTTTCTCTTTTCTCATTCCAGTGTCATTCAAATCACAGATTTACACAAAATATTAATTTTTTCCTCAAGAACCAGACCATATGATTCTTATGTAAAATGGGTCGCTTTTAGGAAAATCGAGATGAATTTTTCTTTCTTACAAACCAATTGGTCCTAATTATGTATTCGATGCCCTATTAAGACGCAGGTACGAGCGGTCGAGTTAGGTATACAGAAGACCCTCGGCGCTGATTCTTCGCGTAATGTGGGGATCGAAAGTCCCTTAAAAACTCTGATTTGCTCCTGAAAAGGTGTACTTTTGCGTCAGCTCAGGGAGTGCTAAGTTTGTGCACAAACATGCAAAGTTGCGAAATGCTCCAAGAAACTTCTAAGGCTAGCACAGCCGCTGCTCTTGAATTATTTTGTGCCCTTTCTGGATATTGTCCGTTAGTATCTACGTGGTGAGACTTGATGCTGCGTCCAGTCCTTTTTGCAGCAGTTACCTGAAGAATGAGGTGGAATCATTTCAGTACCTTCTGCTCAGCTGTCCTACTCTCGCCGGGCCGAGGTTCAGACATCTTGGCTCTCACTTTTTTGCTCACCTGCGGATATGGCAGGTTTAGATATCATACACCTGAAGAATTTCATCAGTAGCATGAAGCGGTTAACATAATCGGGAGTAGTTATCATTCGATCTTCTCCACAACCTTCCACCTTGCCTCTTTTATCCTCAATGATATCACAATGGACGTTAGTATAAGAAACAACTAATTTCATTGATTTACTACATTAGCTCCTTCGACGTGTGTGTTTATAATAGTTGTCCATTATAGGCGCCATGACATTACTCGTACAACAACAATCTCTAAGCCACGTTTACTTATCAGAAAAGGTTATAACCAAAGTACACATGTTAATCATGTGTGCCAAATTAAAAAATGGTTAAGCTTAAAAACATTTAAATGTTCAAAAAATTGTAGATAAGTAAAAACCAAAGCAAGCAAAAAAAAAAAACAACATATCCACGTAAATCAAGAAACAATTATTAAAGGTTTGCTCACTTGTGACATTGGCCTTTTGACACTCCCTTACAAACGGGTGCATTTAAGATGTGAGAAAAAAGTGGCGAACTAAATCTTTTGGTAAAAATAGTAGCAAACTGCGAACGGTTTAAGCAATAAATTAAATTTGAATGTAAATAATATATTTTATGGGCAAGCTAAATTTATTTTGTATATTTGCATAAGTTAATATATGGTATCAATAGAAGCTATTAGCAGAAACTTTGGAGTATGATAATATCAACAAGCGTCTTAAATTAAACCAAGAATTATATTTTGTGTATTAATTTTGAAATTTAAGACTGATCCCGAAGTTGCGATTCGCCAGTATGAAGCTATCATGTTACCTAAGCATTATGACCTTTATGAATTCTTTCATAGAAGAAGCAGATTCATTATAAATTTAGTTAACTAAAAACAAACTTTGAACATACTCACGCCTTACTTTACTACGCTTTGCCCACGTAAGTTTGAAGTTTTGACCCCCCAATCTCGATTATTTTTACATTACTAACTATGTATTTAACAAACCACCCGTACTTATATAAATGAATTATTATTGTATTTAGAGGGCTTTTTTTAATAATTTTAATATTTATTTTATTTTTAATAAATTGATACAATCTAGTTTTGGAAAAAGTTTGTTGACGTCGACACTGACATTATTGTGCTCTGCACACTTCATCTACCCATGTGAAAGTACACTCATTAGAAATATGTTCCGTCAGTTGCAGCATCGCATCTTCATGGAGACTATCCAACTTCATCTACCCATGTGAAAGTACACTCATTAGAAATATGTTCCGTCAGTTGCAGCATCGCATCTTCATGGAGACTATCCAACTCTTCATTTTAGCTCTTTGTTAAATGCTTGCTCGTGGCAAAACTTTAATTCCTTCAAAATCACCTCATCATCAGAAAGAAAGCTTTTTAAATTCTCTATTGATGTGTAAGTTATCGAGTACACTCGGTTTCATCAGTTTGCACGTTACCACGAGCAGCACACTTGCGGTGCTGTAGTCTGTGATTAATTAGATATTGCTAAATTAACCCTTTTTGGTAACTTCTGTCCTTCCAACCGAAAAAGGATGTACCGAAAACGAATATAAACGCATAGGAACAACACAACGAGGAACTCAAAATCATTTTGGAGCTTCATAAAATCGAAAAAATTCTGTATCTGATATTCCTTCATCAATGTTTCTTAATGAAAAAAGATCAAATTTGACTTTAGCAATTGCTGATATATTCGATTATAATTTTGTCCCACATTTTGACATGATAACGGTGGACGATGTTGCTTCCAATATTAATAAAATAGAATATCTATAAAGTTAGATGACGGTGGTTTATCGAGTTTTTCTATTAAAATGTGGAAAACTCCTTATCACCTATTACTTCTATCTTTAATAAATCCCCACCTATGTGTGTATTTATTGAGCAATTCAAAACTTCGTTTATCACCCCTATACATATGAGTGGAAACAAAAACAACAATTTAAATTACAGACCAATCTTGAAATTTAGTTCAATATCTAAGTTTTTTGAATTAACTAGCAAGGATAGATCACATTGTAGCGTCTTTTCACAGCCATTGTAGTGTCTTTTGTTTATTAATGAAATTTATCAATTCTTTGTAAAAGCGCAATGTGTTTTGTACCGGTCAGAACACCATTTGCGGTTAGCAGATCGTTTGTAAAAATTAGTTATAGGATTGGGCCTAAATGCCTTGAGGGACCCCTTTTTTAATTTGTTCGAAATTGGATAATTCATTTTCATATTTTACGTATAATAGGTTAAATACGATTTAAGAAGCAAATATGCATTTAGCGGTTGTTTTTTTTATTTTGAAGACAACTTTCTACTTTCTCTTATCATATGACCAGGAAAACTGCTAAACAAATTTGATTTTGGTTGAGCACTGTTTATATTTTTCGACGAGTCTATGGACTAGTTAAGCGGGCATTAAGCAAATGAGTAATGGATGTAGTTTTTTGAGAATTTCGGCCGGGATGTGATCATATCCTGGTGCTTTGTGATCTTTTAGTTTTTAATGGTGCTAACTATTTCAATTTTAGTGAACCTCTTTGGGATTCCTTTAGAAAGTCTGCATACTAATTCCTAATTCAAATTTATTTATTTAAATATCATTCAAACTAAGCTCACCTCTTTGTGCTCATCGTAATTAGGTTATCGATTTTCTTCATATGAATTTCAAGTATTTAATTTCATCATTTCATAAAATTATCAATACCTTTTTCGGCATTCGGTGAGTCCATTTAAATAGAAATACTTCTACTTTTATCTTGGATGCGAGGATATTTATTTATTTATTACTTTTATTATTATTTCAAGTCAATGGAGTATCACATCTTTACAGAGTAAGATTACAACTCAAATAGAATATAATGATAAGCGCGATAAAAATTAAGGAATTCACCATTCGTCCACATTCGAACAATATGCACTATAGGAGGGCATGGCGAGAGTAGAGGGTAAATAATGTAAAGCGAAGCGTACGAATCTCTTTTGAATATGTTCTAGACGCTCAGCGTGAGAAGTATAAAAAAGAACTTCAAATTAAGTCATATTCAAGTCTTGTGCGAATAACCGTAATAAAAAGAATTTTGCGAACAGTGAACAAGCTTTAGGGAAAATCTAGTTTTAGTGGTCAATTGAAGTGAAACGGGAACCAAAAACAGCACCCAAGTCCAGTATTTCATTATTGCTGAATACTATAAAGCAAAGTTTTCAAGATAGTACGAGTACGACGTCAAAAAAAGAGAGCAAAGTTTCGAAGTGAGATTCAAGCATAAATTAGAAAGGATATTTCATAGAAAATATATCTTTATTATTTTTATTTAAAAAAAATCTTCCAAGAATTATAGGAATGGACAGAATAAAAAATAAAGTTAAAAAAATTAGTCAGTATAAGGAATTTATAAAGATTAATGGAATATTACTGTGGTCCTTAACTTTTTGGGAAGGCCTTTTTCGAGGTTTTCGCGTAACAATTTCTAGGAGAAGAAAATGACCAGAAATTATTTCGCCATTAAACTCTTGAAGTATCCCTTCCAATAAATCAAGCTTTGTACGAAATTCGTGTGGAGGCATTTTCAATCCTCCATAGGATGCGTCGCACACTCATCTCCGATCATCTTTGTTGCTTCGCCTTTATCGGTTTTGTTTTTCTGCAAAATGCACGGCTTTGTTTAAGACTTTTAATTTTTTATTCACAAATAAACTGCTTTCACAGATTTCAGAATTTTTATTACGAAAATTCAAACGGAAAACTTAAGATTAAAAACCAAGTTGCAAGCAAATAATACAAGGTGGCACAAAATTAGTTCTCCAATTTTGGTTTTTAATAACTTTTTTAATTAATAAAAAAACATTATTTTGAGTGATGGAAATCTTTATTTTGACATTAACGCGCTCCATTATTTGTCTGTTTGTATTCTATAGCTGTCTAGTTCACAAGTGTCAAATTCAACTGATTTGCAAAAATTATAAATCTTCTGTTAGGGTGATTAATTTTGAGCTACCTTGTGTTTTGAAGGTAATAAGAAACTTGTCCTTTAAATATATGTATATGCATGCCTCTAAAAAAGCAACACATGAAGCATCAGGTGAATCGCAGGGATAGCTGTCGTATTATTTCATCTTTATTTGCTCCATGGGTGCATACTAGTATTTAGCACACATTTTAAATACCACTTGGCCGTAATGAGTCTTGCTCTGTTTCTAATGGAGCCTACTTTAATAATAGCATATAATAATAGCAAATAAAATGAAATTAAATTCTCTAATTTTTCGTCCTTTTTATCCCTTAAATTCAAGTAAAAGGTTTAAAAGTGATGCCTAAATGTCAGTAGTGAATAATTCTTAGACGGCACCTTTCTTTATGCCATCTTTTACATTTGTCAAGTAGACAGATTTTTTTTGAGGAAATAATCATCGGAATGAGTGGATAATTCAAAGATTGGTGATAAAATTAAAAAAATTGGTTCTGTCGAGGATAGAAAACCAGACTTTAGTGTTTTGAAAAGTAAAACCTTTGCGAATAAGCCAACGTTGATTCCAGAGCTGAAGCAAAACATTCGGATCGAGATTACGGAACTCAATGTGATAATGTGGGGAGTGAGTCCTTGAAAGTTTTAATTCGTATATGACAGTCTGTAATTGTGCTCTTAGTGGACATTAGGTTATGTAAGGTTGACCTGGCTGGCTGAAAGCCAGCACATAGACCTATAGGTCCTTAGTGGTACCAGATGGAGCTTGACCCTTACGTTTCCTTGTAGTAGGCTTCTTGTAATACACCTGCGACTCTTGCGAATCTAAGCAAGCTCTGAAGTTCCCGAGAGACATTGTAACATATAGTAGAGCTCCTAAACATTTCATTCGGGTTCTAACTAATGCAGAGACATAGTGGACATTTAAATGACATAATTTTTCACATATAATTGTTGAGAGCGGTATTTTGAATAACAATTGTGAAACCTGAAATAATTTAAATTTTTACACTTTTTACAAGTTTTACATATGTACATGCACATATAGAAAGTAGTATGGTATCGAAACCTTCTTATGCAAATTCCCTCAATGGTGTGTTCCAGCTATAAAAATTCAAATAATTTGATGGCATGTATTTATAAAAACGTTTAGTTTTACCTGCACTGAATTGATGATGCTTGAAATTTTGCGTTGTTGTTGCTGCTGTTGCTACGAAAATAATTAGGCACAACAACAATAAGCGAGGCAGAAAAAACATGTTTAATCACATTATTTATAGATTGTTGCATGGACAGCTCAGCGCTAGTATTTGCGGTTGCGAAATCTTGAATATGCGCAGCATTTCCGCATCTGCACACGGTCGCGTTTGCCGTTCACAAAGTTATTTATTTACACTTGAACAGGTGTCTAGGCACATTTAACAGTCCATTGAAAATTTTACGCGTATTACTATTCAATGGCGATTCGGTGTCAAAACAGTTTTTATTTATACAACAACAAATCGCTTATGAATTTTATGAACACGACGATTGTGCCACTAGTGTTCGAGTGTTGCGGCTCAGGAGCTGGATGCGGATTTGGTGCACACGCGCGGAATTTCCACTTTCACACAGCAAGGCAAACGAAACAATAATGCGGCGGTGCTGAATGCGCCACTCAATGTTGACTGGTAAAAATTGCGCATGCCTTGCGAAAAGTACTTTTCTTCTCGTAGCGTTTTTTCTGTTTTTTTCTCTTTGGTTTGTTTGTTAGTAATTTGCTAACTTTGTATTAGGTTTAATTTAAAAGTATACCATTTTTCACTTCATTATGATGATCTACTGCTTGGCTTTTGCCTTTTGCCACTGCTTTTTGCAGCTGCGTTATGGGGTTTCTGTGCGCGGACTCCACTCTCTTCGTGCTTTTATTCTGCACATTTAATTACTGGCCTAGCTCACAATTGGTGAGCACTGCTAATATGCTTCTGTATATCATTTACCAAAAAGTCCATTAATCACCTGCAGCAAAGTGGCCGCATAAGCAGCATAAGACAGCGCTACTAATTGTGCGCAAGTGCGAAGCAGGTGCAATATATTGGAAGAGGCTAGGATAGAATGTACGAACGCGGCCGATGTGTGTACATCAGCAGATAGCGACAATCGCGTTTGCAAGCAAGAAAAATGTAAATCATTTACTTTTGGTTTCAGTGAGCAACGATGTGATTATGTAATGGAATGCACTTTAGACTGAACTGCAAGTATAATAAAACTAAAAGCTTACGAATAGTGCGATATCGAGCGCTCATAAGCCTTTTCCTTTCTTCAACACGCTCGCGCTTGAGGACAAATTGCTTGAACACAAAGCGTTCCGAAAGTTGCGACTCGCACGCGACTACCGTTCAAATGCAACTGCACTAAGCTCCTGTCGCGCACGCGGCCTCTACTTCAGCCGCAACAACCGCCGACGTGCGATGGCAGCGGGCGTCACGGCGTCAAACACTGCCTCCCATGCAGCCTCCCTTCCATTTTGAGCTTTTCAGTTGAGCGCACCGCTTTGTATAATTTTTGTGGCTTTATGAGTGCACGCTGCTGCTGCTGCTGTTTTATGTACCTCACACACATACATACATAACACCTATCACCTAACATTTTTCCATCGCCCACCTGCCGCGTCCTTCTCCAACTACATACATACATACATACACACGCGTATTAGCGAGCGCCAGTGCGAGTGTAAATGATGTTTGAAATGAAAATTTCAATGAAAATAAAAGTGATTCGAGTAAAAGAAAAAAAAAGAAAACAGTAAATGAAATGTATGATGAAAAATAACAACAAAGCGAAATTAAAACAAAAACAAAGCATCACGTCAGCACTGAGTCGTTGTGCTAGTCTTCAACCAACAGTATGTTAGCGGTAGTCAAGCATCCAACCGCGCCACCTTGCATCGCGCTAGCCAATTCAGCAGCACGCGCTACTACGTTGAACTGGCGCTTTGCCGTTATTCGATTACTTTCATTTTCATTTGCAACATTGCTGACCGTCCGCCGTGAGCTCGTAATACTCGTAGTATGACAAAGCAGCACCTTCCAAAGCATCTAATTGCTTTCTTTGTTGTTATTTTATCAATGGTAGTCTTCTAGTTAGCTATAGCTATGGCCGCTATTGCCGCCGCAACTGCTTCAGTTGGCTGATGCTCAGTGCGATTCACCTTTTGAGTCATTCCCCCAACTCACTGTAAGTATCATCGACCAAATCACTCTCACTCTCATTTTCTCCAGCGCATGCCGGTAATAAATCGCATCCGCTTGTTTGTTAAATGCAACATAAACCGGGAAGTTGTTGTTACCTATTTGATTTTTATTTCTATACAAAGCTCTGCTGCAACGAAACTAGTTGTTGTTGTTATAGCCGCTGGCATTACATAGTTTTGCCATGTAGGCGTATTGTAGCATCCGCAAGCGTCAAAAGGTCGGCCGTTTTATTTACACGCGCCCATCTTGAGTTTTTTGGGCCGTGTCTTATTGTTGTTATGGCCAATGATAATCTCGTTGAAGTTATTACCACTGTTGTGCACGTAATTACGGTTGTTTTTTGTTGTTGTTGTCATCTCCTCTTTTATTATTGTTGCGCTTGGTGGCTTTGTTACTTTATGGATGGCAATGACAATCACGATAATGGTGTTGCGTTTTATGTGCATTGTTGCAGATGCTGCGCTGCTGCTGGTTGGCGAAGTGTTGAAAATCTCATTGAAAATACAAGTGTTGCGAAATAAATGTGAGCCGCGTTACATGTGTACATAACCACGATACGGTGCAGTGGTTTTCATTTCTTTCGAATGCGCGGGTGATTGATGACAGCCAAATAATTCGCGGAAAACAATTTAATTGCCTACAACACCTACATTTTTTTACATAAGTACATCTACGAGGCTCATTATTTTACGATGATAAATTATTACGAAAGTAACACAGGTAAATATCACACATATAATACAGGTTAACATATATAAGGTTGCGAGTTATGAAATTGAAATAAATCTCTCAAAATAGACTTAAGCAAAACTCTGAGCCCTATCCGCCTTATCATTGTAAGTATTTTGGGTACATGTACAGTTATTATTATTATTTTGTTTTTTAACTTGCGTAAACAAGAGGAGGGATTAATAAATAACGAGACTGGCGCTGCCTTCTCTTTCGAATGCGGCACATATCACTTCTGTAAACATACCAGTATAGGCAGAGCCATTACATTACATTAGCGTTTACATTGCAGCTTTTTTCTTTCGCAAAAAAAATTAAATGTAAAAGTATGTAGATTAAGAAAATGCATCCGTACGTCAAATAATGCATTGCCAGTCAAGTACAGCATCCCAATGTAGAATCATCCACCATATTCGACTTTTCCGGTGTGTGACTTTTATTCCAAAATGAAATTTGCATTAAAAAAAAACAAAGTATTTGATTCAATTGAAGGTGCAAAGCAGCTAACAGAAAGAGAGATTTAGTTTTCAATGATAGAGGATTCTCATGGAGTGTCGTAGGGATATAGGAGCGGTGTATATTGCAGATGATAGTTCCTATTTCGATGGTTCAGCGCACATTTCTGTTAAGTGGCAGTTTTGGAAATTTTCAAGCACACTTGCTTATTGGTAGGTATATTGTTGGCGGCCGCCGTAGCCGAATAGGTTGGTGCGTGATTACCATTCGGAATTCAGAGAGAAGAAAAAGTCTGTTTTAATAGCGGTCGCCTCTCGGCAGGCAATGACAAACCTCCAAGTGAATTTCTGCCATGAAAAAGGTTCTCATAAAAAATATCTGCCGCTCGGAGTCGGCTTGAAACTGTAGGTCCCTCCATTTGTGGAACAACATCAAGACGCACGCCACAAATAGGAGTAGAAGCTCGGCCAAACACCCAAAAAGGGTGTACGCACCAAATATATTGTTGAAGACCCCGAAAATACAGTTAACTTATGTTCGCCAAGTATTGCACTCGACCATAGGTATATAAAAGAAAAGCGTTCTGATTACATTAAATTGACCATCTGAAATAACTTCCGAGAGTAACTTCAGTTCCTATATAACTGGGGACTCAGCAGCAGAATTCTGGCCGCTCATTTCACACACTTGAATAATCCGACGGCAACGAAGAAGCATGACTATAGACCAAGGCGATTTGAGTATCTTAGGTGGAGCTATTCTTAATTTTTCGCCATTTTGACAAATCTGACATCAGCTACCTTCACAAATCAAACAAAAGAAGGAGAAAATATACACGTTTGTGAAAATTCAGTGAAAGAATTGCTTATATGTGACCTGGTCTACGAAAAGGTACCTTACGTGCGAAAACAAGTTTTCGAGAAAACAGCAGTTAAAGTTTAAACTTCTAAAAAAATCAGTATTTTTCGTATTTGTACTTTTCTTTTTTTTTACTTTTAACAAACTTTTAAACAAATTATGACTTTCTGGTTTTCACCATTTTAAAAAGCCTTTCACACTATTCGAATCAACAAAAAAGTGAAAAATGATTTTTTGAAACGTAAGGTACCTTTTCATAGACCAGGTCACATATTGTGATTTGTGAGATTAAAACTAAACAAACTAATACAAAAGAAATACTGGGTGTCAAATTGTGTAAGCGCAAATTCTTTATATTAATATATATTATATTATCCAAATGCAGTTTTTATGCGGAAGTCGTCGAGGCTGCGTATAATTTTTGTGTTTGGTTGTTTCCATTGATTTCGCCTACTGTTCTTCTTCACAAACAAGCAATTCCCTTTCCTTTAGTTTGTTTATAGATGTACCCCTACGAAACAGCGAATTCGGAAGGCGTAATCTTTTTCTCTATCGTTTTTTCCTATATCATCAACATTATCTCAGTTTTGTCGTAAACAAGCCGCCATACATAAGCTGTTGTGCGAGCAAATCAGTTGACTTCTTCGAATTCGCTGGTAGCCGGTTAACAGTCTGGCGTGGGCCACGCATTCTGAATTCTCTCCACCGTGGCTCATACTGTTATGTAATCCCATTACCATTCAAAACAATGCATCTGTATTATTTTGTTTTACGCGACATTATAAGCCAGATTCTCGTAGCCGAATGGTTGGTGCGTAACTAAACCTCACTAATGCCCGAGCTTGAGTCTCTGGGTACGAAACACTAAATGATAAGAAAATTATGGAAACAGTTTTCTTCTACTGGTTCCTCGGCAGACAATGGCAAACCTCTGAGTGTGTTCCTACCGTGAAAAAGCTTCTCATAAGGAACTATCTGTCTCTCGGAGGCGGCTTACATCGAGTAAAATATTTATAATATTCATTGTAGTGAAAGCTAATTATTAAAAATATATTTCACCGCTATTAATAAACTAAATATTGAAATATATTTTAAAATGCATATATCTCTAAACTAATTTGCGTTTTAAAAAATTTGAGCGCAACGAATGAGTGTTGGGTGTTTACCAGAAAATCATTTGCAGGTAAATAGGAGTTTCTGTGGAATTGCAGTGAATAACTTTTTGATTGAAATCAGCAAAACTGTATCAGTTTAAAGAAGACTTTTATATTGCGTATTAAGTTTGTGGTAAAAGCAAATCTTAGAGACAAAGTTTTGAACTGGTTTAAAAAAAATGTCAGAAGCGGCGAAACACCAAGTTCCCTTTGTCCTTCAATTTTTTTTCAAAGTTTTACCAAAAGAAAAACATTAACTTGGCAACAATAACGAATGGACAGATGGACGGCTGAACAGGCATGGCTAAATCAACTTCTTCCGCTATTTTGAAGGTTTTAGTACACATATGCCTACATCTGTCTCCATTGGTTTATACCTGCGAGATAAAACCATTAAGTGAACAAAAATGTAATACCGCGCTGGGGTAAAAACAAAAAGAAATTTAAACCATTCTTGTGAAGAAAATTAAATAACCAACTTTGGTGAAAAATAACTAAAACGGCAACCCTAGTTTCATATGGAAATTTTGTGAAAGTGTTTGTTAGATTCTTTATTCAAAATGATTTGATCATGTCGCACAATGTTGCGAATCCACATAAGCTGTTAACAAAAACGATAAATGTGTTCAAATTTCGCTAAAGCTTTTTTCTTTTTTTCTTTTGCCGGGACAACTAGCAAGTGCAGCTCTCAGACATTAATTAAGTCCATTGTACTACACTTGGATTCTATTTTAATTTTCTTTAAATGATCTCCGAAGAAATCTGAGTAGATCTTGTGGTGCCAACGAGCCAAGGTGGTCGCTCAGTGGCAAATACCTCAAACCTGATTCGAGCGAAGGCGGAGCAGACGCACTGAAAGTGGTCTGCCGTCTCATCCTCCTCTTCACAAGCTGGACAGAGTACACTGTCTGAGATGCCTACCTTTTCCATGTGCTTCCCCCACAGAAAGTGGCCCGTCGTCAGTCCAACCAGCTGTCTGCACTCCCTTCTGCTTAATGACAGAAGGATTTGCGACAGTCGATCGAACATGACAGGTAACATCAGTTTAGTCCATCTGCAGCCTCTCTCAGTCTAAAGCTTAGCAAATGTGTTAATATCAGTAAAGAAAGAGGGAACATGAAACATGGTTAAAATGGCCACGCCATCTACTTTGGAGTGGGGCGGAAAAAATAACTCTCAGGACATAGTCAATTTAGATAAAAAAACATGCATTTGCTAAATGTGGGAGATTGGTTCACAAGAACGGCTACCACCCACATAAAAATTCAGCACAAACTGCAAAAATGGTACGATTTTTATGAAATTCTGTCCAAACTTTTATTTTGCATTGAAAAGAATTTATCTAAGAGACAATAGGGATGTGTGTTATATAATTATATAATTGGCGCTTACCTCCTATTTGTGGCGTGTGTCTTGATGTTATTCCACAAATGGATCCCTGCCCTTAATATTCCAAAAGAGCTATTTGAGAGTTTTGTGGTGGATTAAGTACTTATTATTTGTGTTTTGTTAACCATAAGAAATATGTATTTATTAATTATTTTCGACGGCGGTTGGGTTGGTGCGTGATTACTATTCGGAATTCACAGAGAGAACGTAGGTTCGAATCTCGGTGAAACACCAAAATTAAGAAAAAAATTTTCTAATAGCGGTCGCCCCTCGGCAGGCAATGGCAAACCTCCGAGTGTATTTCTGCCATGAAAAAAGCTCCTCATAAAAATATCTACCGTTCGGAGTCGGCTTGAAACTGTAGGTCCCTCCATTTGTGGAACAACATTAAGGCGCACACCACAAATAGGAGGAGAAGCTCGAATATATATATAATTTCGAAATTAATACTGTAAACCATTCCAGAACAGCCATTCTTTTCTCTTAAAAAGTTGGCATGAGCACGATCATATCTAATTTTTATTTTATTGCTTCCAAAAAATATTACACCTGTCTATATTGACAATAAGTAATTTATTTTAAAGATATTTGGATAGTTGAGTGATACTGTAAGGCCATTGCTCTTCAGAATCATTTGGGAATTTTTAATTCATTTGTAAAATATTTATGATAATTTAGATAAGTACATAAGTATAGTTCTTATTATTACATTACAAGAGGTATGTTGGCGTTTTTCGTTTAAGTCTCTTCTTATTGAATTTTTCTTCAGCAGGAAGCTTGCTCGTCGTCGGATTTGTGTGCGTCCGAAGTAGAATTCGTTTTAGAGGTATGGTTCCTTCGGCAAAGTTTCTTATTCCTAGAATATGATTTTCACAGAGCAATGGGCGATTTTTTTGCCTCCCCACAAATCGACCCGGCCTAATGGTTACCTTTCTGTTCGTGTAATTGACTTGAACCAATCCAGTGTTTTGTTTAGGTCATTTTGTAAGTTTGTTTACGCATATTCGAATCTCTCTGAGATACCATTAATACAGTGTCATCTACAAACGTCGTAATCGTGCTGTTTCCTGAAGGCGGTTCCGGAAAATCAGCGGTGTAGATGAGATACAGAGTAAGTCCTAATACACTGCCTTGGGGAATTCTTGCGTTCATAGGTTCAATGTATGAACATGCGTTATTACATTTAACAAACAATTTCCTATCTTGGATGTAACTTTTTAGCATTAAAAAGTAGTCATTTGGCATAAAAATTAATTCAACTTCAGGGTATTACCTTTCTATTTAGCCGTTGACGAAAAA